>PVIJ01015698.1:0-35442 GCA_004024925.1 Scalopus aquaticus
GACAGTAATTTGTGGGAGGAGCCAAAGGTCTCACTCAGAGCAGCAATGGTCTCTGCTGAAAGGCTGATACAAATCACTGGCTCCCCAACATGTTGACCTTAGAATAACTGCACACAAAGGCAGTACCCCGCACTTTGCCAAAAGGCACTGAATTGTGATGATGGAAAGTTGAGACTGCATGTCCGGGGGAACGACTCCTGCAGTCAGTAGGATCCTGATAGGGTCTAAATCAGAAGAATGAAAGAAAAGAGCTTTCTTTTCTCTGGTTGAATTTTTGTTTTCAGAAAGTTTTCTTGATCATTTGAACTCTGAAAAAGGAATGTGAATGTCCAGAGCTGTTGAAGACATTGCAGCATGGATTTTGCCCTGCTGTTGCCAAACCTTCCATTGACTCAAGGGTCACTCACCATACCCAGATCACCCACAGGCTGGGACATGTTGGCTTCGTTCTGTGAACAGTGGAACCCCACCTCTTTGGCCAATACTGGCAGTCTTCATTCTATTGAAACTTTCCTTGGTTGCCTGACTTGCAGTTAAAAATCCTGCTCTGATAGGGAGGTTGCAAAGGGTATTGCTAGTTCATGCTGTAATTCCTGCCTGACCCCTGGAAGGTACTTGCTCAACATTCATTGTATAAAAATGTGAGTGAAGGTAATGATTGGACTCACTGCTAAGAATCAGTGAGATTTTCCTACTTGTATTCACTTCCAACTGTCCTTATCCAAATGAATAGTCTTATGACTATTCATTATGACTATTCACTTATCCAAATGAATAGTACACTATCCATAATATACACTTGATGATTTTAACCTTTTGTAAGTGTCCAATTGAGTGGTTTTAAGTATACTCACATCACTGACCAATTATCACAACCATCCAGCTCTAGAACTTTTATCATCTTTCCAACTGAAGCTCTGTCCCCATGAAATATAAGTCACTATTCCTCTCCTTTCCTCACCTCTGCCCCTACCTACCATCATTCTATTCTGTCTTTCTGAATTTGATTCCTGTAGGTACCTCACATAATGAAACCAGACAATATTTGTCCTTTGTAACTGGCTTATTTCACTTAGTATAATAAAGTCTTCAAGATTCATCCATGTTGTAGCATGAGTCAGGATAGCCTTTTTGAAGACAGTTACAGTCCACTGTTGTATTTGGAAGTATATATATCATATTTCATTGATCCATTCATTAATAGTCCATCGTTGTATTTGGCAGTATATATCATATTTCATCAATCCATTCATTTATTGACAATTCAAAATGTATTCCTTGCTATGGGATCTTGTCTGCCATAAAAATATTAAAATCAACTAAATCACCATGCTACCAGTCATTTACACCTTACTGTCAGCAAGCCTGGCTCTTACCAAGAGCAATGTTGATAAGGGCAGGGAAAAGAGAGCCCAATAGTTGGCCTGAGGGATAGAAGAAGCCAGCTGGGAGCCAGGAAAGGGAACTGAAAGGTTTGGGGGTGGTGGATGTGGAGAAGAACTTCACACTTTATGGCGCTCCAGACCAGAACTTGGCATTTCCTTAAAAGTTCTTTTTAGCAAACTAGATGGCTTCCCTCTTTCTCAAATTCCTGACATCTGTCCTGCCTGGAGTTTGCATAGAGTGCTGCCCCCTTACCATCTCCCACCTTTGACCTTGGTGTACTTCCCTTCGCCCGTCACCCGCTGACTTCACTGGGCCTTCCAGAATCAGTAAGCCCTCTCCCTTTGGGGAGCAATTCTGGACCACCCACGATGAGCTAGCAACCCAGCTTGCACACCCTTCCCCTACCACTCAGAGTCCTGTGTCTCTCCACTCTTGGCTGTGAGCTCTCAGGCCAGGGAGAGAGGTCTGTCTCCCTGGAGCGTCTTGCTCAGTTTCTGAAAACAAAAGACCTCTTCCCCTCTACAGCTCCCTGGGAGCTCTCACCATCCGCAGTGCTCCTCATGCCAGCTCACTGAGCCGTCAAGGGCTTCCTTCCCCTTCTCTGGTTGGGCCCTCAAGACTCAGACGTGGGCCTCCCTGGTGGCGCAGCGGTTGGGCGCTGCGCTGCGGAGCTGTCGGCAGCAGCGATGCGAGTTCGACGCCCGGCCGGGGAGATTCCCACATGGTGCGGCAGACCTCTCCTGCCTCGCCCGCTGCTCCCCTCAGCAGTGTATTTCCATCTGCCTGTTCTGCTCCCCACTCTGTCTCTGGTGAACCCTCTCGCCGCCCCACACCTCTGGCTTGTACCCCAGCTTGTATGTATAAATAAATAAATCTTTAAAAAAAAAAAAAAAGACTCAGACGTGCTGGTCGACGACTTCACCTTCCCACAACAGCACACCCTCCTTCCTGGTAAGCATTTTTGGTTTAATTTTTTTATTGAGGTGACACTGGTTTACAACGCTGTCTGGGAGGGGCGCACAGCATCACAGACTTCGGCTGCACATTACCGCACGGCTCACCCCAAGGCCCCCTTTGTCCTCCCTCCCCACGTGCTCTCCCCTCCCCCTCTGGGAGCCTCAATTCTACAGTCAGATTTCTGGGGTTATTGGTTTGGTTTTATCTGACCCTTTGTTTGTTTCTCTTACTCCACACATAAGTGACTCCAGGCAGTATTTGTTTCTCTCCTCCTGACTTCTTGCACGTACTATCCTTCTCCAGCTCCGTCCATGCTGTCGCAAAGGGCAAGGGCTCATCTTTTTTTATAGCTGCCTGGTAAGGCTTTTTTCATGTGCCACTTCACCACACAAAAATGAAAAGGGAATTTTTCCCATATAAGCTCGTAAGTAGAAATATATGGAGAGCTGCAGAACCTAAAACATGGAGAGACTTTACTGGGCTTGCAGCGGTTGATTAACCAACAAAGCGTATTTCTTCTACGGCGCTAAAGAGGAAGAAGCAGGCAGCGGCCTCTGTGGCTTTTTCTTCCCCCACCCCAACCCTGTTTTTAGAGCTAAGTCTAAGAGGAGGGAAGAAAACCAGATTGCTCTTGTTCTCTGACTCATTTATTTTTCAGGATCCACTGGGCGGGCGCACTCAGTAGTTGACTTCTTTTATAGCCCAATATTTTGCTTGGGGATTGACATTTAAGAGACAGCAGCTGGTGGAAATAGTGAAGTTTGGAACCATCTAGATCTGGCTCCTCCCCATAAATTTCTTGAATGATAATGGTAAATCACTTATCCTTTCTGGACCTCAATTTCCTTTACTGTAAAAGGAATAAAATGTTCTAGATGATTCCTCAGACCCATCTAATGAGACTAAGATGAAAAATTATTTGAAATGGGTATAAAAACATGTGATATATCTGAATGATTATATATCAGGCAGCAAATAAAACTCGTATTGTCAAAACTAATTGACTGACACTGAAAAGACTCCTATTTGTTTCTTTTGGGAAAGAAATGTTCTTTCCTCCTGTTGGTATTGCTGCGATGCGGATAAACAGTGCAATGGGGACTTCTGCAGCCCTTTTGTCACTAGAAGTAAAGACTTGCTTGGTATCGAGATATGTATGGAAGAACCAAGAGATGAAGAAAGAACCCTACCTTAGTGCCTTGTTTGAGCTCCTGCATTCAGCCATACCTGAAGCAGTAATATTCTTATAGCTCACGGTAACATAAACTAAAAAACTCTCCTTTTGTCTTTTTTTTTTTTTTCTTAAGTCAATTTAAGATAAGTTTCCCATCGGTTGCAGCTGGAATAATACTATTATAACACAGGCAGACAAATTTTGTAGGAAAAAAAATTTACGCACAGAAAAATATTGGAAGAATAAGAATGCTGATAGTTGTTATCAAGGGTGATAAGCTTAAAGGCTTTTTTTATTTTCTTCTGTGTACTTTTTAGTATTTCCAAAATTACTTATCAATGGCATACATTTTTACTGTTATTTTAACACACAGTCCCCTAAGGAACTGGGTGGACCTCATTATTACAAAGAACTTGCCTCCAGTTTTGAGCATTTTATCTGACAGTTGAGATCTGAGGCACTACTAATGATGGGCCTGTGGGATGGCTCATTGCTTAAGCCCTAAGCTCTGTAAGAGGGTGGCATTTTTTTGTCCAGGGCCAGACAGTAAGTACTTGAGGCTTCATGGGTCACATATTCTCAGTGGCGACCACTCAGCTCGACCATTGTCACATGAAAGTGGCCATAGAGGATTCATAAATAGTGGAGCATACTGTGTCTCAGTAAAACTTTATTTAGGAACACTGAAATCCAAACTTTATATAATGTTCACGTGTCACAAAACATTTTTCTTCTTCGGATTACTTTTCAACCACTTCTAAATGTAAAATCTCAGTGCTCAGGTCATTCAAGAGCACTGCTGGGTCACATTTGGCCCAATGCAACACACCGATTCCTGCTCTGTGATGGGGAGATTTGTTGGAATCTTAATATCCTCACACTCAGCTTGAATTCCTGTGACCTCCAGGGCTGGGTGTCCCTAGGAGGGAGATGCCTACAGTGATCAGGCCTGGTTCCTACGCAAGCCCCACGGGCTTGGGAGTTAATGGTGATGGTTGTATCTGTGGGGACTGGTGCTCTCTCCTTTTACTGAGCTGCCTTTAGGGATCTTCCTCCATTCCCCCCACTTTCTGATAGAGTCAGCATCTCCACCTTTGCTTCATGGAGGACCCTGGTGGTGGTTCTTGGGGTCATTAATCCTAATTTGGAATCTGAGCTTGAAGCTGAAGATCTTTAAAGGACTTTTTGGTTAACTGCCACCAAAGTGGTTGCTACTAATAATCTTTAAGGGGGAGATACTTACTGCTTTGTAAAAATTTAAAACAAATGCCTAACCAATGGCAATTTGAATTTTTTAAATATTCAATGGGTGCATATTTTTGAAGCTTCATTTTAAGAAGGCAAGGCAAAATACAGGGCTGATGTTGATCTCTATCTTGAATGTCAGTTGAGAATGTTTCCAGCTATGACTAACCGCCAGCCGAAATCATGGTGGATAAAATGAATAAGAGTCGCAGGTCACAGGAAGTCCAGAGGCAAGCTTGGTTGGTGTTGTTTCTGCTTCTCAACCCTGGGTCCCTCTTGGGCCTTCTGACCTGGAGACTGTGGAAATGCTTAGCGCGGTGTTCCAGCTCAGGGAAAGAGGAGGGGGAGAAGCCCCATAGCTGTCCCCATCCTTCCCAGAACCACCCCACACCAGGCTCCTCTCTAAATCCTCTTATAATGATGTCCTGTGACTACCCCGCAGGGCCATCTGGGAAAGCAAGATTCTGCTTTCTCATCTGTTTCACCCTCCGGATGGGGGTGGCAATAGAGAAGGAAGTTAGGAAGAGGTGTTGGGTTGGCACCGCATTCCTCAACACAGTCACATTCCTGGCAGCTGTTTCACTCCACGCCAAGAGCTTCATCTGTCTTGTGCCCTGTGGTAGCTCCAGCTCCGAGCACATGGCAATCACTCAATAGCTACTTGCAGAATAAACGAATGAGTAAGCCAATGAGTGAGCTTTTGGAAGTTCGTTGTTGGTATGGTCTCTCCTTTGTTCTGGACAACCAGCCAATAGAGAACCCTTTGGTTCCCGGGGGCCTCTCTGATCTTCTATCATGGTTTGCACTGCATCACATGACAGGAGATTCTTAGCCACACCAGCATCTCCGCCATAATCCACACAATGCGGAAGCCTGTGTATTCATGGGCCTCTTTCTTGGGCAGTGAGAAGAAATGCACTTGCTTCCACCATCTTGCCAGTTCAGCATGAAGCTTATTAGTGGCTCCCCAGAGCTGGAAATCATGAGACAAATAAGATAAAGAGGTTAAAGGGGGTGGGGGAACCACGCCTCGAGTCTCTGCTGGGTCCACAGAGGCCTCTGAGTGTCAGGAGCAGCGGCCGCCTCCACGCCAGCTGCGCACATGAGAGTATGTCGCCAGCAGCCTCCGGGAGAGGAGACCTGTGGCCGAGGAAAGTCCAGGATGGATCTGTGCACCACAGGGACGGGTTCTTTTCTTTATTTTTAAAAATTTAGCTATTTATGCACACAAGAGCTGGGGTGGAGGCCAGAGGTGTGGGGTAGTGAGAGGATTCCCCAGAGACAGAGTGGGGAGCAGAGCAGGCGGATCCACTGAAATCCACTGCTGAGGGGAGCAGCGGGTGAAGCAGGAGAGGTCTGCTGCGCCCTGTGGGAAGCTCCCTGGCTGGGGATCGAACTTGTGCTACAATGGCTGCGGACAGCTTCATAGGCTGAGACTTAACCCCTGCGCTACCAGGGAGGCCCAACAGGGACGGATTCTTGACCATGGTTTTGAACTTCACCTGGGTCCACAGATGAAAATGTGTACAACGATACATGTCCTGCCACTCCAGGCCTCTGCCTGCTGGAGAAGCAGGCGTGGGACAGCCCAGCAGCCAGGACCCGCCACTCCTAGGCTGGCAGAATCCTCATGCCAGGAGGAGCCCCACAGGAAGAAGGTTTCCAAAGCATCGCCAAGGTCAAGGTCGTGGGGTAGGGCGTAGTCTCTGCATATCCTGAGGGGACCAGCGTGGTCTACGAAAGAATTAGGACTTTTTTCTTAATTTCATTGACTCCAAAGATGATTTCAGACATAGAGGTGAAGTACTGAAATTTCACAAGGGGAAAGGACCTAATTGGAAAATGAACATTAAAGAAAAAGCTAAAAGCTACACCAAAAACATCCTTCCAGGTAGTTCTGGTGAAAAAAAAACTCCTTTTATTTTGGCTTTGGATGTGATTTTAGAGCACAATGCTTTCTTTCTTTTTTTTTTTTTTTTAAACAGGGTTTTTCAGCTTTTAAAGTCTGTGAGGGCTTCCAGTTTTCTCTAATGTTTCAGCTCCTCCCCCTCAGTCTGACATTGGTCAGTCTCCAACATTCAAGTGTTGGAGAACACTTGAATTTCAAAGCTTTGGGTCCTTCACCCAGAAAGTGAGAATCTGAGTTTTCCGTCCCCAGCTGGAAGGACACGTTTATAAAGAACTTATGTCTCAGAGAAATTGCTCCTGTCACTGAAGCTTGTGTCTGACCAGTGGTTCGCTGTCTCTGACCCTTTGTTACTCAAAGTACTAGAAGTCCTGAGACATGTTCTGTTCTGTCCAGTATACTGACTAAATCAGGATTAATTTGAGTTCAAAGCTAAGAACTGCAGTAAAAACTTGTTTACAGAAATGTATTTTGGAAAAGAGAAATACTGTCCAACGTGTAGGGGGTATTTCTACAGTTTCCCGAGCAGCCAACCAGGGGAGGTATGGCCTTTTATTTTTATTTTTATTTAACCATTAATCATTTCTCAATAAACAAAAGTGCCTGTCGAGCATCAAATGGGGGAGCGTACTGTGGTCTTCAGTGCCTCAGGGGCTGACATGTGATGATCATATCTGATGAGGAGGAAAAATTCAATTAAGTGTGAGCCTTAGCAAGTGTTGCGGGTTAAATAAAACAAGATAAAAAAAAAAAACCAGAAAAACATCTAAATTACCAAGAGGAAAAAATTGGTCAATGGTGGCAGATTGTCTGAGTATATGAGTCATCCTTCCACCCTAAAATGACCAGAGGGGTTTAAAAGGAAGGATGTAGAAAATCAAAGAAACCCCCGCAGGCAAAAATTTACAACACAGGGAAGGTGGCTGGAGAAGGAGGAAATGAGCTAAGCAAGAAAGTTTCCCCTTAAAAAGCCCACTCAAGAAAACCAGCAGAATATCTAGTAACACAATGGATAACATGGGTCAGATAATTATATTCCTGGGACATCTCAGAGTTTTGCATACGTCGTCTCCCATCGTTTTTCACCTAAGTGGGCAAGATTCTTATCCCCATTTTGCAGATGAGGAAATGGAGGCACAGATGTAACAAGATGCTTTGAGACTGGCTCAAGCAGAGAACAAGACAGAATTGTGGAAAATTAAAATATGATAATACAAATAAACTAAACAATGCCTTGCCACAGTAAATGCTTAATCCATGTAAATCGAAGCAAAACACTTACTTTTCGTTTCCCTTACTGTTTTGTGATCCACAGCTAGGCTGAGTCAGAGCACCGTTGTTGCTTTTTTAATGATTTATCTATTTATGCATACAAGCCAGGGTGTAGGCCAGAGGTGTGGGGGTGGGGGGGTGAGAGGGTTCACCAGAGACGGAGTGGGGAGCAAAACAGGCAGATCAACTGAAATACACTGCTGAGGGGAGCAGCGGGTGAGGCAGGAGAGGTCTGCTCCACCATGTGGGAATCCCCCTGGCTGGGGATCGAACTTGAGCTGCAGTGGCCCTGGATAGCTTCACAGGCTGAGACTTATCCCGTTGCGCCACCAGGGAGGCCCCAGAACACTGTTTTATATTTCAAACTCTATTTGGACAGAGAGGGATATTTGAGGATCTTGGATTATATCACAAAATCGAATATAGTGTCCTCCTTTGAAGGACGGATGCTGAGGTGACAGGCAGATGAGTTTCCTAAGGTCGTGCAACTAAGCAACCGAGCTAGAGCCCTGGCCCCTGGCTCTCCATCACCGCCCCCACGGGTCAGCCTCCGGGGACATGCAGGGTGTCAGCCCTCCTTCCTAATGCTCAGCCCTCGTCAGTTCCCTGTTACCTGTCACGGATGCCAATCGCTGGGACCATCAGAGGACCCCCAACCCTTCTGGTTAAGAAGAGCCGCAACCCACACAGAGTAAACTGGAGTCTTTCCTGGGATCAGAATATGGACATTAGGATGAAGTCACCTTTACCAGGGATGCTAGTGCAGGGGAAGGGGGAGAATCTCTTCCCTCTACCTGTCTCAGGTAGTCCATTTGGAGTCCTACAGTCCACATGCAACTGAGCTGAGTCCAAAGTCCAGGAAACATGGTGCCCCCTGGAGAGGTTTGCTGATGAGAATGAATAGCCCCAGGGAAAATGCTAAGTTTGCAGTTTGGGGTGCAGATTCTGATGAGAAATAAAAGGGACTGAAGGAGAAGGGGAAGTCAGTTGCCATGATGTAGGAATGGAAGAGGCAGTTGCCATGCTGAAGGAATAGAGGAAGCCGTCGCCATGATGCAGGAAAAGAAGCAGCTACCAGAAAGTAGAGTTTTGAATTGAGCGTTTTTAGAATCGTCAGTGACTTTGGGGCCAGCAACTTTGGAGGCTTTGCAAGTAGCTGAGCTACGGAAACTGCTCCCAGTTTTGTTGCTGGCCTGGCGCTGCGCTGGGGCACCATGGCAGTTTCGGGAGCATCTCCAGTTGTGTTCTGTGCCGTCCTTGTGAGTTGGAACTTGGCCTACACTCTGGCTGTTGCGCGTCTGCAGAAGAAGGAGACGCCATTTTGGAAACGTGGCCCATTGTTTGGAAGAGGAGCTCCACATCAGCAGTGGTGGGAAGACGCCACCTTTGTTACTTTTCTGGGACTTAAAGGACTGGACATTGCTTTAAGTAAGGTAAATGGCCATATGTTGACTTTAGTAACTCTTTGCTTTTCCCTGTTTGTTAAATAGATCCCATTGTTATTGTTCCCTAAGCTGAGTAGTCTTGCAATTGTGTGCGCCGGTGCAGAACCAAGATAGTGATTGGTAAGCAATTGGGGTGCTGCCTTTGGCAATTTTGAAGCCCCATTTGCCCCATATCAGTTTTGGCGCCCAACGTGGGGCTCCTCATTTGCCCGATATCACACATAGGTGAAAGAGTAATGAGGAGAACAGGCAGGAGTGCACCCCCACCCGCAACCCCCACACACAAAGAGCCCAGTGATGAGGAACCCAGAAGGGTGGTTAGAATTTGGACTTTATACCATCTGAAATGCAACAGAGAAAAGGGGCGTGGGGCTCCTGATAGGGGAAGCAAGTTTCAGGAAGGTGACCAGAAATAGGTAAATAAGACCGCATAGTCAGGTTAGTTATGCTGACTCAAGTGAGCGGCTTCTCTATGGTAAGAGTTGTCAAGAGCCCTCCTCTACTTGGCACAGATGCGTCTTAGCAAATGGACCCTCTTTCTTCAACGTAAATTCCCTGTAGAGGAGGACAACTTACACCTTGGTTTTAGAGCTTTTTCCTGCCTCTGTTGGTGTTCAGTGACCTTTAGCTCAGAATTATCTGTATGCCAAAGAGGCACATTTTGTGGTGGTATATTCTGGAACCCTCTCGAGACAGGGAGCTGCAGTCCTGGGGAACACTTGGCACCAGGCTGACCCGGCAACCAGGAGAGAGGCCGGGAGCCTTGGAGACACCACTGAGTGTGGCTAAGGGGAGTGCCCCAGCTGGCTGCTTCGCTGGGGTCTAAAGTCCAACCAGGCCATTGGGACAGGAAGCCAGAGGACTCTGGAAGGGAGGGGTCCAGGGCGCAACAGGGAGTTGATTGTGTATTCATGATTTGAGCTCTTGGAAAATGACAGTGTAGGCTCCTGGTGGACATGGGCACATAATTGGGAAAAAGTTAAATATTTGACAAGCAAGCAAACAAAGTAGGGCAGTGAACTCTGGGAAGAACAACCGGCTGCACAGGAAGGAAAGCATGTAGTGGGTAGTACTTTCAGGTTCAGCAAAGAGCAAAGCTGACCTGGTAAATGTGGCAGGTTGACATGGTAAGACTTAAAAAATTGTCACCTTGGCCTCCCCGTTGGCTTAGGGGTTAAGTCTTGGTGCTATTACAGCTGTGGCTTGTGTTTAATCCCCAGCCAGGGAGCTGACCCACAGGGCACAGCAGACCTCTCCTGTCTCCCTGCTGCTCCCCTCAGCGGTGTACTTCAGTAGATCTGCCTGTTCTGCTCCCCACTCTGCCTCTGGTGAATCTTCTCACCACCCTAAACCTCTGGCTTACACCCCAGTTCTTCTACACAGAAAAAAAAAACATTGTTACCTGCCATAAAGTAGGGTGGGAGGAGATAAAAAAGTAGGAAAGAGTTGAGATAAATTTTCATCAAATAACAGGAAGTCAAAAGATAATGTCTGGAATGATAAAGAGCAGAAAGGAATTTATTATCTAGAATTATGAAAAGAAATACCAAAAGAACTAGGGGAGCAAAAGCTTCAATTTTAGAGCAAGAGCTTATGGGATGTTGTTACAAGTTTTTTAAAACTATGTGCTTTTTAAAATCATATGTACTTGCTATTTTATATGTATACAGTGTATGTAGTAAGTAATCCATAGTAAATATTTAAATATGTAACTACTATTTTGTATATCTAGTACATATATTTAAATATATAGTTTTACTAAATAGACATATACATTTCAAATAGTATGTATTTTGGAAAAATATAGTATAATCAGTAGTCCCTGGGATACCATTCATGTGGTTCTACCATGACCTTAAGAATAAGATCAATTCTCTTATTTCTTTAGAGTGAGTAAGAAGAACAAGAAACAAAATAAACGTGCCTCCGTCAAACACAAGTCTCTGGGAATACAATGAAATTTAGTGACATCAAGGAAAGAAAAGGCAAGAAAAAGTTTTCATTAAAAGCAAGGCCAGGAGACGTCTCTGTGGATGGTGTGCCTGAACGCCCATTAACACTTTGTGTGCCGGTGCCCTTTAGATTTACCAGCCCCTAGGGCCGGCCATTTTCTGTGCCACCACATGAATGGTAGAAGCATTCAATAAAATACACACAACTCCTGAACTACTGGATATTAAAAAAACTGTCACATCTCTCATAAAACACCTGACACTTTCACCAAAACAATGGGTAAAGCTTCTAGACTGAGGACGATCAAAGAAATAGCTCCTGATAGTTCCAAATCAATCCACCGTGGCGTGAAACACCGGAGACTAGATGAACACGTATTAATACGTGAGCGGCCACCTGACACTGGTGACAAAAAACACTAATATGTGAGCGGACTGCAAAGTGTTAACAGGCAGGAGTGCTGGAAGATTCTGGCTTCCGTGAGCATGCCATCTCCAAGGATGGGCTGACCTGTCGGCACATGCAATTTTAAACATCTTAAAATAATAGCTCCGAATGTGTCCAAGGCCGTGCCCAAGAGAAATGCAGAGACACCCCATTTTCCGGAAATTCCGTATTCTAGAGACGTCTTTTCCTGCCTCAGTTCTTGGGACTAACTCCTTCTCACCCTTTGGTGTTGACCACGCCCCACACAGTCTCGCCAGTAATGCAGGGACGTTGTGATGTCAGGCCCACCCCTCGGCCAGGAGAAGAGCTGCAGTTGTGTGACCCCCAGAGAAGACTGCCCCCCCCTTTCCGCCCAGGTTGACCCCCAGAGTCACAGGGCCTGATCTTGGATAAGTCACTTATCTTAGCCACTAACTCCACTGCCTGTTTCTAACTCTGCAAAATGGGAATCCCAGCAGTGGCACCTCAGCGTAGTTGGAAATGAACTTTTGTAAAGCCTGGAGACTTTACCTGGCACATAATAATCACCCAATGAAAATTAGATACTTTTTGGGCCTCCCTGGTAGTGCAACGGGTTAAGCACAGCGTTACGAAGCTATCAGCAGCCACTGCAGCAAGAGTTCAATCCCCAGCCGGGGAGCTTCCCACATGGCGCAGCAGACCTCTCCTGTCTCCCCGCTGCTCCCCTCAGCAGTGTACTTTGGTAGATGCACCTGTTCTGCTCCCCACTCTGTCTCTGGTGAACCCTCTCACCACCCCGCACCTCTGGCCTACAGCCCAGCTCTTGTATGCATAAATAAATAAATCTTAAGAAAAAAAAAAGAACATTAGATAATTTTGTAAATCAGTCCTATGTTTTACATGTTGAAGCCTTTTCTGACTCTTGATAGCTTTGCCATTGCTGCTAGATCTAATGTAACTGGCTTCAACTTAAGACCAAATATTAGGGTGGTGAGAACATGGTTCTAGCTTCCATCCTGCAAGCTCGAGGTCATTGATGCTCCAGAAACACTTTCTCTCCTCCTGACACTGTCTCTAAAATCTGCAAATCTGTGGTCTCATGTGTGGCTCCTTTGTGAGCCTCTGTTGACTCAAAAATGATACACTTCTTAGTTGAATAAACTTTGAAAAAGAAAAGCAGGTACTCATAAACAATCACCATATTTAACTTGGTGCCACTTAATACAAAGTAAGACTTAAGAAATCCAGAGCCCTGGGCCTCCCTGGTGGTGAGGGGTTAAGTCTCAGCGCTATCAAGCTATCACCAGCCACTACAGCACAAGTTCAATCCCCAGCCAGGGAGCTTCCCACATGGCGCAGCAGACCTCTCCTGCCTCGCCTGCTGCCCCCCTCAGCAGTGTATTTCAGTCGATCTGCCTGTTCTGCTCCCCACTCTGTCTCTGGTGAATCCTCTCACCCCCCACACCTCACCCACCCCAGCTCTTGTATGCATAAATAAATAAATCTTAAAAAAAATCCAGAGCCCTGATCCTTTAGGGAGGGGAGGTGAAGGGAGTGCCCCCAAATGGCCCCCTACATTTCCCTTCTCTGCTCCTAGCTTTCTCTCTACCCCCCAATTTTATTGAGATTTAATTGACATATGACATTGTTATATAAGGGCTACAATTGATTTGATATAGTTAAATGTTACTAACATGCCCGTACTATCATGTAATTACCATTTCTTTTTTGTGGTGAAAACACCATCTCCCCTCTTCGTTCACATAACTAACATCTTTGCTCTGCTTTTTGTTGACCTTCCACATTACTTCCCACCCCTGCCAAACAACTAAAGAGAAGATTTAAATCAGGCCATAGCAATTTCTAGTTTTTTTGAAATACGCCATTCTCAAAGGGGATGTAGAGTTTATAGAAAACGGTATGGAGAGTCCTTAAAAATCTAAAATGTAAATCCCTGATGATCCAGCAATACCACTGCTAGATATTTACCCAAGAGTATGAAAACACTAATGCAAAAAGATTTATGCACTCCTACGTTCATAACAGCATTATTCACAATTGCCAAGACATGGAACCAACCTACATGCCCAGTGACAGAAAATTCAATAAGGAAATTGTGGCATATATACTCAATGGAATACTACTCAGCTATGAAAAATGATAAACGGGACAGTTTGGGACAAAAATGGATGGATCTGGAGGTGATGACATTAAATGAAACAAGGTAGAAAGTAAAAGACACATACCAGATGGTTTCACTTATTTGTGGAACATAAAAAAATAAGTAACCAAGGAAAACAAGATCGCACAGCAAAAATAATTCTTCGACTCTGAAACATGCTACAGTCATCGGAAGGACTGGCTGCCGGGAGGGAGGAAGGGTCACAAGAGGACGTTGGGGGCAGGTGAGTGAAGCAAGTGCACCTATAAAGGAGGGTGAAGTTGTATCCTCCAAATTACAGTTATGTAAACGACTGACAAATTAATAAAAGGCAATGAGTCCATTGCATTAGTGGCAACGTGGATGGAGCTGGGAGGGCCTATGAGAAGCAAAGTACGTCAGCAGGAAAAAGATAAACATCAGATGGTTTCACTAATAGGTGGGAAATAGAGAACCCCAACAAAGGGCCAGGAAAAGGTCAAAACCAGCACGCTGACCTCAGGTCTGCAGCACCAGCAGGGGCGGGAAGAGCACGGGGCGGTGGAGACAGATTAGGGGGGCTGCGGTGGTGTCAGAACTACGGGACTACGCCAGAGGGAGAGGCTAAATACTGTCCGAAAATTAGCAATGATGTATGAAAATAAATTTAATAAAAACAACATCAGAAAAGAGACCTACTGAGGGGTCTGCGTTTCTCACCAGCTCACAGCGGTGCAGGAGGGTGCGCCGAGGGCGGCTGACAGCAGCTTCCCGAGGGGGTGCTGAAGGAGGGGGCGAAGAAGCCGAGGTCTTGGGGTGTGCACTCTCCGGCCTCAGCCCACGCGCCCCACTCCTCTGCCCACGCCCATTGTGGGGTCACACCGCCTCGGGGCTGGTGCTCTGGGCCCGGCCGCTGCCGTTCACCAGAGGGCAGATGGCGCGAACACAGCGGCCGGGCAGGCGGGGCAGGAGCCGCCCAGCACCCTGGCTGGACAAAAGGGACCCGTCTCTGCTCGCTGACCACCCTCTCTGGGGCGAACTCGCTCTTCGGGAGGCACCTGTGTGCGCCCTAAGCCCTCCTCTCCAGCAGGGCTGCTCCCCTCAGCGGGGCCTTCACCTCTGGCTCTCAGGATGGCGGCTTCGGGGAAGCGCCAGGCTGTCAGGGGCACCTGAGCCGTGTCCTCGAGGTCCTCGCCTGTCTCCTCCACAGTGGCTCATGCCCCCGTCGTGTCCAGACCTGCCTGGTGTCCGGGGTGCTGCGGGTGCGCATGGCCCACGGGCCTGCCCTGGCCTCTGTCTCGCTTTATGCAGCTCCCCGTCCTGCTTGCGGGCTGGCTCGGGCGTCAGGGCGCCCCCAAGCCCTCCCGCGGTGGGGTGCAGAAGCGCCCGGGGTGACACCCACACACCTCAGGGCTTGGCGACCCTGAGGCCCGGAGCCTCCGGCCCTTCCTCCTCCAGCACCATCTCGAGCGGGAAGTCCAGGGCTCGCCCTCCTGACTCCCTTGCAGGAGAGGGCAGCGCCACGCGAGCTCAGGCCCTGCCCAGTCATTTCCAATGGGCCCAACTGCTGCCGGCTGGCCTGGAGCCCCGGGGACAGAGTCTCCTGCCCCAGGCTGCACCGGCAGCCTGGGCGCTTTCTGCTGGGGGATTTCCCGCCCACGTGTGTCACCCCGCTGGCCTCACCCCCGCAGGATTTGGGGCCCCAAGAATGAGGGAAGTCTCTCTCCTTCCCTTTCTAGTCTGGTGCACTTTCCCTCACCATCCTCCTTCCCTATTTTGGTGTCAAGGAATGCCCTTTTTTCTCCTGCAGGAAGAAGGAGGAGGAAAGGGAAGAGGAGGAAGGAGGAAAGGAGAGAGAGGGGGAGGCTGGGGAGGAGGGGGAGAAGAGGAGAAGGAAGGAGCGAGAAGGATATAGGAGGACAAAAGAGGAGGGGAGGAGAGGGAGAAGCAAAGGGAGGGAGGAGGAGAGGAGGAGGAGGAGAAACAACTCCCAGGACCGAGAGGAAATTTTCTCACTTGGTATTTTGGAACCAGCTCCCCGCTCACACCCCACTGATGGAAACTTCCCCGCGCCCTGTTGCTAAGGGCCAAGTGAGCAAACAAGAGCTCCTGGAGCCCTGACTCCTTCTGTAACTTTCCCTTCTGCACCCCGGCAGCTTTGCGGGCAGCCCAGTGGCGGACACCAGGCACCGTCCACATTCTGACCACTGTGGTATCGGGGTGTGAGCTCCCCAGCCCCTACAGTCCACACGAGGCTGGAAGGATGAGCAGTGACCACTTCTGGCCCTGAGGAACCAGCGTCCCAGAATGAAGATTGAAATTCGCCCCCGTCCCGTCGTGTGCTTACACGGGGATGCCACTTTATCAGATCTTTCCCTTTTAGTCAGTAACCAAAAGTAGATTTTATGTGAAATTTTAAAACGCATGGACAATAAAGAACCACTGCGCTGACCTCGTCCTGCTCTGGACTTCCCTCCCCCCTCAGGTGTCCCACTGAAGGAAAATCGAGAGGTCCTGATAGAGCCTTGCTGTGGCTTCCTCTTGGAGAGGCTGCCACTGGTCAGCGGTCCCCACAGCAGGAGGAAACCCTGGCCCCGGCACTGGCCTTCCCCAGGGTCTCCTCCCCGCTTCTTCCAGCATGGCTGGAAAAGTTGGCAAGAATGTGTGGGCTCACACTGGGCACACCCATGACCTATGGCGCCCCAGCACGCCTGCTACACGGGTAGACTATACATCGCCTGGCTGTGAGAAAGTCTCTCTGGAAGATTCTTCTATAGTTCAAAAATAGATGATTCACTTGCGAGGGCAAAATGCATTTGTAATTTTACACCATACTGTTGTCCTCCAAATACCGGGCTGGGGGCCATGACGGAGACATCTTTGGCCACATCCTGTGCTCTGGTCGCCTCCGAGGACCAGCTGCCATCTTTGTCATTGCACAGCCGGACCACAGGCCCTGGACTTGCAAGGTCATTTCTCATCCTAAGGAAGCTTTGGACATGCAGGGCCATGTGACTTGAACCAGGGTCCCAGGCAGGGGGAAGGGGAGGTGGACAAGGATTTGTCGCCCGCGTGAGCAAGCGTGACCGGAGCTGGCCAGGCTGAGTGAGGAAACTTCCACTTTCCCCAACATGATGCATAACCGCGAGGCTTCCCTTTGACGTCAAATGCCAAGAAAGAAATGCCACATAAAATATCTTGCAGACATCACTCCTTAGCGGAAATCCAGTGCAGCGTGTCATGTTAACAGGAATGTGCTAGAACAGCACGATCTGTGAACTCTGGGCTTGGCAGCCCAAGCTTTCCCTGCACTACAAAGGCTGAACGAGATGGGTTTTAAATCCTCAGCCCACCACAGGAAAGGCAAGCATTTTTAAAACCCCTTGGGGAAAGGAGACCCCCCGGCCTACTAACTTACTGAAGCTGGTACGCCGGGCACATTTTCCCAGAGATGTGATGAAATGATGAGAACAGCGGTAAGTCCCTCAACACCCCAGGAACTGACCCCACTAGTGGGCATCCTCGTCAAGGCGAAGGTCAGCAGGCAGCACAGTTAGGTGGGGACCCAGGGGAAGGTCCACACCCGTCAGGGTTTACTCCTGCTGTGGTGACTGCAAACCAACCAGCCAGGCCAGTCCATCCTTGTCTCTTCCTCTGGAACCCACACGTGAAGACCAGTGAGTCAAATGAACGGAAAATGACGTGGATGGTGAAAGTGTTTCTTTTATTTGCAATCTGACGGGAACTTGTGGGCGCTTGCCAGAAGTTTAATGACCGATGCCCCAATTCTCTGCAGCACTGCCTCTCGCTGGAAGACCAGAAGAGGCTTGCTGGATGCAGATATATAAAATATAAACGCCCCCCCCACGCCTGGCTGTAATAAATGCCACCCTCCTTAATTTTTAAAACCCAACAAATTGGGTCCACTCCTGTAAGAGAAAGAACCAGAAAATCTATGCCAGGTATATGGGAGGGGGCAGTGCCCCCATCCCCAGCGTGGTGTGGAGAAATTGCCTGAATTTATGTCGTCAAAGATGTGTTGCTTGCAAGTGGTAATAATAGCAGTACTCCTAATCCTGTAACTGACACTGTTGTGGAGACTTTACGGAGCCCTCTGATGCAATCACAACCATTATCCCCTTTACCAACGGGGAAACTGAGACACAGGAGTCTACTTGCAGGCAGAGCTTGAGCTTTTAGCCGAAACCTCACCCTGCACGTGTTTCACCCTACACGTGTTTCATCCGCCTGTTCTTGGGTTACAGCCTTTGTAAAATAAAAAAGTGATCTAGTGAGTTCAGTGTTTCTCTGAGTTCCGTGATCTTCTCCACCAGGAGCCGCTGATCTATCAGTTGGTTGGCAGCACAGGTGACCACCTGACCTTGTAATTGGCATCTGTCTATTGGGGTGGGGCCGTCTCGGAGGATGGAGCCCTTGCCTCGAGGGATCTGACAATACCTCCAGATATCGCGAGGATGGGTTGAGTTGAACTGCAGGAAACCCGGCTGGTCTACGGGGATTATTTGGTGCAGGCGGATCTTCTGCCCCTCCCCCTCCCGCCCCAGGCACATGAGGACACTGGAGGTAGGTGCAGAACTTTGGGTCCATGTCACAGCCAAGGCTGGGAGGGTGGTCAGATTCCCAGCTACGTGTGCCCCTCAAGTCGAGATGGCTTGAGGGCACTTGAGGCAAGCTCTGTTCTTTGCTTGTGAGCATGTGTGGCTCGCAGACCCACGAGGAATCTTGACTGAGACCAAGAGGGCATGGGTTGTGCCCTCTGCCTGCAGCGCGGCACTGGCTGAAACAGGGTGAGGTCATCGTGTCCCATGGGAGGGTCCAAACTGAGCTGGGAAACCTCTGGCGTGCAGGGCCTGGGGCCTGGGGAGTTGTCTCGGTTTGAATCTGGCTAGAGGAGAAAGGATGAAGAATAAACTCAAAAGGGTGCAACGAAGCCCAGGGCAATGTTCCAGGGATCTCGTTGTTAAAAACAGGAAGCAGTTCCAAGACTTTTTCAAGAAGCCATCTCCAAATAAAAAGTGGGTTTTCTAAATACCAGCCTTGTCAGGAGAGTTTCCAGCTGGCCCAGGGGCCTTAGGTGGGGAAATGAACCCACCCCTCTCTCCCCCAAAGCATGGGCTTCAGATGGCACCTGGGACCTCTGGACTCGCAGACTCACACTCAAGCTGGACTGGGGCCTGCCGGTGCCTCTGCGCAGCCCACGTTCCCTCTGGAGAGCTAGCGGGGCGACCAGTTGTCCCATTTCCCCGGCACTAAACTTGAGTGTGTCCCAGCCAAACTGGGAGGTGTCGGCCTCCCTACTATGAAAGGGAGCAGAAACGCCTTTGCCCTTAGCACCTGTCCATCCCCTCCCCCGGACCCACCCCTAAGACTTGGCCAACATCGCTGAGGCCCCTTTCCATGACGTGTCTCTCAATTCTTTGACTGTCTTAGCCGTAACGAACGCCCTTTGCCAAATTCTTTCTACCTTGCTGCTGGTAGGACTTCTGGCCAGAACAGAACACAAAACTCAAGTTCTAATTTTATTTTTCCCACAAAAACCATTTTTATTATTCACACTGATGAATGGTATACACTCAAGCATTTCGTGTTTATGGGGCAGTGGGATTTCGTTATCAAATATTTCACTGTCATTTTATTACCAATTAAACCGAGAAAGGGCTACAGAAATGTAGGGGCAGGAAGCCTCTTGCTGGGTTTTGGGATGTGAATGCACTTTTCTTATTACTCCCAAGGCCCGGGTTGTCTGGATATTCTGGTCGCATATTTCTTGTCGCTGGCCGAGGGACTTGACTTCCTTCCAAATTGTTGATGTAATTTATGGGTTGAAAATTCCTTCCTCTGGCGGACATTGTTTGATGTGCTGTGTACAAGTGCTCTGTTTTGTTTATCCTTCAAGACTCACGAAGCCTGGCATGTTTATCTCTCGTGAAGGAGCCTGGCTGTGCAGAGACAGAACCAACGCAGGCAGGGGGCTCGGGCTGACTCATCGCTGCCCCTTCAGCCCTGACCTTGTCTTGTTCCTACCCTGCTTCTGAACCCCAGCTGTGTGTCTCAGCACAGACAGGCCAGGATGCTTTGTGTCCTTCCTAGCTGACGTCCCCCCTCTGATCTCTTATTCTTAAACTGCCTTCGTTGAGGAGTAAGACTACGTCTTCCTCTCCGTGTAACCGAAACGAAAGGGTTAAATTGTTTTCAGACCTAAAGAGCACAGAGAAAAAAACTTCTCTAGCTTTCATAGACTGTATTTACAGATGCAGTAATAACAGCTGCATCTGACTCCAAGGCTGGCTGGAAACGGAAAAGAGAGAGAGGAGGGATTCCCAGGGAAGGGGCACCTTGGAAAAACGCACGTGCCTGGACTCGGTTATAAAGTCTTGTGTAAATGATTCGGGTGGGGGGACTCTGACTTGGTCTGTGGTCTCTGCTGCTACTACACTGCTATTTCTTTTGATCTTGGGCCCGTGTCTCCTGAAATGCCACTTTCTTTTGTCTCCAAAAGGCTAAAGACATCAAAACTTCCAAATAACAAACTCGAGGGTATAAACAGTTGGGAATACAACTGTGACAAGACAGGACTCAGGCTAGTTAAAGATTCTACTCCTCTCTGGCCCCTGAACCTCTGTCCATTGTCCCTGCAGGAGGAGAAGCAGGTTCCAGAGAGGGGAGGGGACGTCACCAGCCAGGGACCATTATTCCTGCACCTGCCCTGTCCCCCCTTAGCCTGTGCCTGCTTTGTCTTGCCCACAAACCTCGCAAGACCAGCTGAGACCGAGATGGGAGGAGATTGAAGACAAGGGTGAAGCCACAGCTCAGGGCCGTGGTTCAAGCATGCCCGCCAGCGCCAAGGCAGGTCCGGCCAAGGCCAAACTTGGAAGGAAAAGGGGTGTGAAGGCGAGTCCTGGGACCCTGCCCAGTTCTCTAAGGTTCTGCTGGCAGAGACCCTTTATCATCCCCTATTCCTTAGTCCTAGCCCAGTAAGTCCTGCTTCTCCCCAATTCAGGGAGATGGCTTTAAGGCAGCGGTCCGCCATGTCCTCAAGTTTGCTGGCACCTGATTACACCTCATTTTCTTTTACCATCTGTTTTCTCTCGGCTGTTTGTCACAAGCAGTCAGCAGCCAGGCCCCAAAACTTCTGACCAGGGGTCTTAGACGACAGAGCACCACAAACTCCAACAGGTGCCGCTCTCCTTAGACTAACAGCATAGCCGCCCTGGGTGGGGGTTGGGGTCCTGTGAAAGTGCGGATTCTCATTCCGTAGGTCTGGGTGGGGCCCCATACTCTGTATTACTTGAGCATTTTTGAGGCTGAACTATATTTGATTCTGTATTTGTAACAGATATGCACGGACAGAAGAATTAGGCCATGGGTAGAGTCACGACAAGCCAAAGGCAACAGGAAGCCTTGGCTCAGATCATCCTGTGTCGGGGAGTCTCCTTCATTCCTTCTCTCACAGCTCGGCGCGCTTCCCTGCAGCAGCGAGTCAGTGCTCGGATGGCCTGCGGTCCTGTGTGCTTCCCACCGCATGGATGATTGCCGTGCCTGCCAGGTTTATACACCAGCCCTGAGGCTAAAGACAGGGGCACTGTTTACTCATCACTGAAGGATCCACCATGGACAATTGCGCCCCATAAGCCCCTTTGCCTGCCCACCCCAAAACTCCCCCTCTGGTAGCCTCAGTTTTATAGTCAGATTTCCAGGGTTTGGTTTTGGCTTGGTTTTTGGCTTTGTTTAATTTCTCTATTTCCCCGTGTGAGTGCAACCATCTGCTATTTGTCTTTCTCCTTCTGACTTATTTAGCTCAGCAAAGCCCCTCTAGTTCCACCCACATTGTCACCAGACGATGCCACATTGCTAGGACAGACTACAGCGAGGCTATGGCCTCAAAGGACAGTGGGGGAGAGCCCGTTCGCCGTTGTGGCCTTCACCTGCGTGCACGATTGCGAGCCCCTCGGGCTCAGGGAACAACCACAAAGTTTATTTAACAAACAGGAAACAAAGCTCTCTCACCCCAGATAGTCCAGAAGTCCTAAACAAAAGCTGCTCACCCAAGATGGCGTGGTCCCACAATGAGGGCCTGTAGCTCGCGGCAGCTGGCCAGCAGCGGGCCGGGGGCCAACTCTCCACAGCTGGAGGTGCCCGCAGGAGGCCGCGGAGACGCCGCCGCAGCAGCCCAGCGGCAGTCGGGCGGGCAGGGCGGACAGCTGGACGCTGGACCAGACGGCAGCGGAGGCCGCAGCAGCGGAGGCGGTGCCGGCCGTTCCACAGCTCTCAGAGGTGAGGCGGACACAGCGCGCCCGTCACCGTCCACAGTGCAGGCAGCGCTGGCCAGCAGTGCCGGCCACCCGGGCGCCAGGAGGCGGCGGTGTCAAAACCACCAGCGCGACAGCGCCCCGTGAGTTGTGGGCCCAGCAACAACGGCAGCACTTAGGGACGTGGGCCCGCGGCCTTCGGTGCTTCCTCCAGGCGATTCCAGGGGCAGGGGCAGCCAGCGTGGCCTCTGAGAAGCTCTCGGCCTCTCTTCTGTCTCTGGAGGCTGGCTGCTAGATGCTTCTTTCTTCGGAGGCCAGGAACAGTCGCTTCTTGTCTCAGGGGGCAGGAACAGCACCGTTCTCGGCGTCAGTGTTTGAGCCCCAAGCTGGCGGCTGCCTGGCCTTAGAGCCTCTTTCAGTGCCCCCTGCAACCCCCTCATACACTCCAAGTCTGATTGGGTCATTTTCAATCCTATGGTTGACTGAGCCATTTACTGATCAGTTCACAGTTGGCACCTCATGGGTCCATTCCACACGGTGGGCACCAAGCCCATGGGCCTCTCCACGGCCTGCAGCTGGAGGTGCCACGGCCTGGAGCTGACCCCGTGGGGCCTCAGGGGCTGCGTGACCTGAGGTGACGCGTAGGGGAACCACCGCCGTCCACCATCACTGCTGGCCTCTGCCTGTGGCCTGAGCCTCAGTGGCCAGGCCACAGGGCACCAGGGGCCACTGGTGAGGGCAGTAGTGCTTCAGGGCAGGCCCACAGCCCCGGTGGGAGGGGTCTTCAGATTTCAACAAGAGCGCATCATTTTATTTTTTTAAAGATTTATTTATTTATGCATACAAGCTGGGGTACAGGCCAGAGGTGTGGGGCGGCAAGAGGGTTCACCAGAGACAGAGTGGGGAGCAGAACAGGCAGATCAGCAGAAATACACTGCTGAGGGGAGCAGCGGGCGAGGCAGGAGAGGTCTGCTGCGCCATGTGGGAATCTCCCCAGCCGGGCGTCGAACTCGCGTTGCCGCTGCCGACAGCTCCACAGCGCAGCGCTTAACTGCTGTGCCACCAGGGAAGTCTTCTTCACTAAATAATAGGATTAATTGTATGAAATAAACATGGTTAGACCCTTTCTGATATTCAGGAGTCCATACTTATCGCCTTAGACTGTCCTTTTTCTTTCATTTATTCTCATGATTTTTTCAAATCCAAATGACTTTATTGATTTAGTAAATAAATAGTATGCTATCCCCTTGTATAGCTGCACCCTAATTTATTCAGCTGTGCCCCTGTCCCAGGGTTCCTTTAGTGTGGCTGAGGTTTATCTTTGGAGGTTTTCATTGTTGTTAATGTCCGCGCATTGGCATGACCAAAGAGTCACAGCAGAGACCTTGGTTTTGTGGCTCCCTCCTCCCTCGTTCCTGCCCGTTTCCGTGGCTGGCTCTGAAGGTCTCTCGGCATCTTCCAAACACGTGAGGCTGGCTGGGCTAGGAGGGGCACTCGGCAGTGACAGTCCGGCTGGTTGGCCTGCACCAGGCGTGCCCCAGGAGGAAGCTCATGAAAGGGAAGTTTAGAAAGAAAGTTCTAAGACTCACACCAGTGTCACGTGCTGAATAACAAACGGGCCTGACTTGAGCCCGCCGTTTGCTCTGTCGTCTGCCCCTCCGTCTTCTTTTCCTAACAGGAACGTTCTCAGTACCTCTGACTTCACTGTTCTGATGATTCTCTGACCTGGGTGTCCAGATCAGGCCTTTCTGTTAAGGACCAGCCACTCACTGGGGTGGTATTAACTCCAGGATCTTCTTGCAGGCCGTCATGGTCTCTGAATTCTGCACAACTTAGAACAACTAAAGCCGAGCAGCTGCCCGTTCGCTTGTCCATTCTGGGTCCATTCTGTGCCGTCCTGAGGCTGGTCATGAGAGCAACAGCTTCATCTGCTTCTGGTCCTCTTCACGGGTATGTGACCTGGGGTGCAAGGGACTTTGCCGGAGACACAGATCGGGAATTGCTGGCCCTGAGGTGGTGTGGCATGTTGCAAAGACGGTCCCTGAGAGACACCTGCGTCCTAACCTCTGGAACCTGTGCATATCACCTTCTATGGCAGGAATGTGATGTCGTTAAGGATCTTGGGAGGAGGGGTTGTTCCTAGCCCGCCCACGTGGGCCCTCACTGCCATCTCAGGTGTCCTATAGAGAGGGAGGAGGGGAGTTTACACGCATGGGGAGCGGCCAGGTGGAGATGGAGCAGGGAGAGTTTGGGGGTGCCAGCTTTGAAGACTGGAGCCTGGTGGGCACTGGTTAGAACGCGGGCAGCTGTCGGGCCCTGAAAGAGGACAAGACCATGTCCTGTCCCAGACCCCGGAGGGCCTGCCCCCTGCACATACCTTCAACTGGGCTCCGTGAGGCTGGTCTGAGCTCCTTATCCCCAGGACTATGAGATCACGAACTTTTGTTTTATGCTGCCAAGTGTGCGGTAATTTGTAAAAAAGCCACAAACTAGGACGCAGTGGCGTACGAAGAAAAGACACCCAAGGAGGCCACCCAGGGAAGGAGGTTGACTCGAAGGAAAGTGGGCTGCTCCGGAAGAGAACGGCAAGTGGATCTGATGTCCACACGGTTGTAAGGATGACTCTTGTTTCTATTTCCTATTTTGCTCACTGGGCCAAAACAATGAAGAAAGAGTGAAAAGGAGCACTGACTTCCTCTCACCTTTGGCAAAGCTACTGGAACTACCCTGGCTTGTAGCGTTTCCCCCAGGGAGTAATTTCCATGTTTGCAAAAAGTCAATGTTTTGCATATTTCCTCTTGTGTTGCAGGCATTGTCAAATATCATGGAAAGTAGGTGGTTACCATGTCTTCATCCAGTGGTACAGGCAGTTCTCAAATAATTAAGACGGCAGGTCTCAAATATCCACTTTTATGTAGTTGATTCTGACTCACCTTCCTGTGCATTCACCCAAGAGAAGTTGAATCCTAAAGAATGGATGGACAGGGGAGGACTGAGTAAGAGGTATTGCACCCTTAGCAATAGGATAGAGATGGCTATTTTTTTTCTAAACAGTAATAATAAATGAGGCAATTAGTTTAATCATGTCTCCTTTTCTTAAACTTTCCCAAGAGACTTCGCCTTACCAACCTTGAACTTCCCTTTTCTATAGGAGGAGAAAGCAGGAACCAGCTCAGCATCCTGAACCTGTGCTTCAACTTGGGCTTTTCATAGAAGCAGAGGCACATGGTGAAAGGTGAACCTCTAAACATTTTTTGAATTGCAAATAAGAAATGGCCTGTGGAAGGAAAAGATATCTGAGGAAACAGATGTCCTGATGCCTTGAATTGTTACAGGGCAGCCCCGATATAAAATGGGGTGCCTGACTGTGGGTCCTCACCTGTGCACTTAAAAAGGGACTTACAATAAGACACGACTGCAGGCACACACAACAACACTAATAAAGGGTTTACTTACAAGAGGAAGGGGAAAAAAGAATAAATTGGTGAATGCGTCCTACCAGTTCCGCTGAACTGGAATCCCAATGGGGTACCAAAACCTGGCAAACAGCCAAGAGACCCCCAAGGTCCACATGTCTGGTTATACACCAAACATGGCTGCTTAACTCCACCCTCAGTTCCCAGCATTCTCCCTTCGGTGATGATGGCATTATGGGATTTGTAGTCCTAGGTGTCTTGGATCTCTCTGGTCTGAGGTGGGGGTGGGGCCTGTAAAAACCTATCTGTGGAGTTTGTTCAGGACGTCCTTTCTCCCCCAACAGAATTGCACCAGCACCCCCAGCCCTCCACCTCCTAACCTGTCCAGGACAGAGCAGTTGGGTTCCAGGAGCCCTGCTCTCCCCTCCGGGTCCCGAAAGTGGCTTTTCCCCTGGGCATTCAGACTTTGGTTGGACAACTCATTGCATTTCCTCTTCTAGAGGTTCCCGGGGTCTGTGCTCCCCTCTCCCCTCCCTGTAGATGCTTCTGGAGAGCAGAGTGGCTTTGCACATCGGCCACCCGTCCAATCCTGCTCCCGCCCAGCTCTGCCCCACGGCCAGGCCTGCATGGGCCATTCACTCTCGGCTGCCCACAGGCCCCTGCTTACCATTTCCTACCAGTTTCCTCTCCGGATCTTTGTTCTGGTTATTGTGGAATAAGGTTGGATGCTGGCATGGGAATAAGCAGGACTTCAACAAGAAATTAGTCTGCAGAAAAGGTACAAGGCAGTAAGATTCACAGAGAACTTAAATGCTGACAATTGCTGATGGTGGGTGTTCCCCTTTACAACCCATAAGTTCAATCACTTTCGAAAATAAGATCAAGCAGTTGTTTTATACCCATCTCAAGAGACAGACAGCACAGGCCTAAGCGAACAAATAAAAAGAGAAGCTCTGGATTTCCACTTCTGGGAAGATGGAGCAGAACTTTTCCTCTTCCCCCTACCAAGTACAGCTAAAACCCACTGGCATTCTCTATAAAAGGAACTAAAGACTCTGCAGTGGAGAGAAGAGCATACCAGCTCGGGAGCTCAGGAAGGAGGAGCCAGGAGGTGGTGAATTCTCTGCAATTACTCGGCAGCTCATAAATCCCAGTCCTAGGGCTGAAGATGCCAGAACCCTGGAAATGCCAGTAGCTGCAGACAGAGTCCAACCTCCTCCCTCTAGATATAGGACCACGAAAGGGGCAGCCTTGCAAGACAGAAGTTTCGAGGCAAGAGCCGCTCTAACCCAGCCAGATACCCCGGCGAGAGCCATGGCCCAGCCCCACCCTCAGAAAGGGCCGAGCAGGAAGTCTGGATTGCCCCTCTGCCAGGCTAAAGGGCCGGGTGGGAGGGTCAGTAACAGCACCTCCCCCCCATCCCTTTGCTGTCTACGAGATTCCGTGGGGAGCCTGGGCTCCTACCACACACTAACAGGGGGCCCTTCCACTCCCTACTGGGAGGGGTGTCAGAGGTCTGAGTCAGGAGCTTTACCATCGCCTGGGGGAAATGCAGAATCTCCCCCGCAGGACTGGGGAGGCCTAGAGGAACAGAGACCCCTGCCCACCACTGAAGAGAATGCACCCCCTTCCTTCCCCTAAAGGTCCCCATTTGCCATAAACACGGCTCCTCACACCCACCTGAAAAGCCTCAACTTGACTTGCTTGAAGAGAGCTAGACGCCCCGAGGGCGCTGGAGGACTGCCAAGGACTAAGGGCAATGAGAAAGTAACGTGATGGGTTTTAGGTAAAGCCTCCTCTGCGGAGTGAACACCCCAGGCCTCTCCTGGGCTCTCCCGCGATTCTTCTGACATTTCCGGTTCGCTGTGTCCGGGTTTTCCCACACAAGCGACTCTGCCTCCAGCGTGTCCTCCGGTCGGACTCGGTGCCCACAGCAGGGCGGCCAGAGCGGACGGCCTTTCCCGTGGGATGCTCCCTGCTCCGAGGACGCCCGCTGGGAGCGAACAGCCAGCAGACTCACGGTCACACGGCAGCCAGCGACAGGCCTGAGGTTGCAGGTTCGAGCCTTGCTTTCCCACCCGTCCCATGCTCCAGCCCCCCAGACTTCCCTGGAGCTGGGGAGGGGCACACACACCTTAGGGTGAGCTGGCTGCCCGCACCCCGAATGGGGGCTTAGCCCAAATGTTTTCTTTGCCTCCCTGTGGGATTGCAGAGATGAGAAATGAAGACTTTCAGTGCGCTGAGCGATGTCACCACCTCGGGGGGAGACCCCCTGGAGAAAGCAAGTCAGAGCAAGAGAGAGGACGCTGGTCGTGGGTAGTGACCCGCTGGCAGAGCGGAAGCCCCGGCTGGTGGCCGAGGCCTACAGTGGCGGCCGCACATCCCACGCAGGTGGCGCCGACGGAAGCTCGCAGGTGCTGGGATTTTGGCTTGTAGGGACGACACGGGGCTCGAACCTAAGAGCTTCACCCGCTTCCGGTCCCCAGGACGTCACTTCCATCTCACTGGGGCTGGGAGGTTCTGATTCCATGGCCAAGAACCGGGGTCTCACATTCCAGCCCCGGGAAGGTGTGGCCCGACCCCTACCCAGTGTCTGGAGCCCTGGCTCGCTGAGCCAGCACGCGGCGGCCGGCCGACCCACTTCGGCCTGTGCACAGCGGACCCCCAACCTAGCGCCCCCTCCCCCGAGCCACGAGCGGCCCCTGCTCTAGTCTCTTTTTCATTCAACAGCCACCGATTTAAATGAAAGGCCTAGCGCACCAGTCAGGCAAATACGTTTAATTTTTTAAAATAACTGATGGCAAAATAAAATATTTACATCACGTCATACGGTGTAAACATGGAAGGTCTCTGTACAAAGAAATATACATGCAAAACCATGTAAAACTTGAACTGAAATAATCGAAGGAACGATACACAAACAGAAGTTGTGAGGTTACGAATACACATCCAGTTTTGAATCCGATTTCTTTTAAAAAGTTTCTGTACAATTTTACAAGAAACAAACAAAAACCCAACAAAAGAATAAATAAAATACACTGGAAGCTGCAAAGCTTAAGTACGCCAGTTTGTGGCCCAAGATCCAGGTGTCTGGCCGGCTGGGGGGCGGGCGGTTATCTCTTTGTGTGTTGCACGAGCAAAGGTAAAAAGACACCCAGAAAAATTTGCACGTGCCCGGAAACCCAGCACCCCTGGTGGAACGGCCTTCCCGCCCTGGCGTAAAATCTGCCACGGTGCCCCGGACAACCGAAGCCAGCCTCAAGGTGGCTAGTGCTTAATTGGCTTTTATTTCTTACCAAAAAGCTCAAAATCCAGCCAATTTTTTTTTGTACAGAAAGTTGAACGTCAAAAAGTCTAAAAAGTAGGAAATGTCCAGACTGATTTTGGGGAAAAAAATAATACTTTGGCATTCTGAATAATAGCATAATCAATTTGCAAACATTACCCTATTATCCAGTTTTATAGTCAGAGTATGAAATCACTTTTTACAGTCCTCAAAACTGACAAATTTCACGAGAGTTCAGTCTCCTGGATTCCATGGCACAGGGCTACGACCCCCCACCCCCGCCCCCCACACGCACAAAACCATAAAGCTCACCGTACGAAGTATGTGCTTTTCTATGTATTTATTACAGGTACAACAGAGGTCTTCATAAATAGTTGCATAAAATGTTAAAGCCACAACATTGCACATGATATGAAATAACCCCGCCCCCCGAGTGCACGTACAGCGTCTCAGCTCACTGTCGACCTCGCCACAGTCTGCTCGGCGGCTGGGGGGCAGCGGGCCGGGGGGAGCGGGCCACGGGGCAGGGCCCACCTGCTGTTCTGGATGCAAGGGCACAGCCCCCCGGCCCCCCACCCCTACGCGCGCTCCGGGAGGCGGAAGGCGGGGCCAGTCCTATGTACAAGTAAGGCCTACACGTCATCGGAGCAAAACGGCCCCTTCTGTTTCGATGCGGGTCTGAGGCTGAGCGCACGCGATGCCAGCCGCGCCGGTGCCCGGGGGCGCGCGCGGACGCCCCGCTCCGGCCGGGGCCGCTGCCGGACACCCGGCCCTGCGGTTGGTGCACGCCGGTGGCCGAACACAGGCATCTCGTTTCCTTGAAGAAATCGTGGAAAATGCTAAATTTGCAAAATTCTATTCGTGTTCATTTAAAAAAGTTTCTTTTTATAGTCTAGCTATTACTTTTGTTTTTTGCAGAAACCTGAATAGAAGACTGTGACGCCCCCCGCGGGCCCCGCGCGAGCGTCAGAGAAGGTCCTCCACCCGGCACCCCGCGGCCCGGCCGGGCCGGGGCGGTTCCACACGAAGCACGGCGGCGGCCCTGCGGCCCGTGGGGTCTCGGGCGCGCGCCGGCAGGTGAAAGAGAATGAGAAAGAGCTGCAGGAAGGTCAGGCCCGCGGCACGAGCCTGCTCTGGAGGAAGTTTTTCACGCTACGGATGGGTCGAACGTCGTTCTGGTGTTTGCGCCGCTCAATGAACGAGGTCAGTCTGGACGTGTCCAGGACGCCCGCGCCTCTGCCGTGGCCCGCCCGCAGCCACTGCTCCTGGAGGGCCAGCGCGGCCGAGGGCCGCTGGGCAGGGTCCTCCCGCAGGAGGAAGCGCACGAAGTCCTTGGCCCTCTGGCTCACCCCGCGGAAGCAGTCGTCCGGGAAACTGAAGTCGAGGCGGCAAATGTTGAGGCACGTCTCCTCCACGCTGTCGTCCAGGAAGGGGGACACGCCGCTGAGAAGGACATAGGCGAGCACTCCCACGCTCCACGTGTCCGAGGTCAGGGAGACGGGGTTCCCCAGGATGATCTCCGGGGCTGCGAATTCGGGGTTCCCCAGCAACGGGTGGATGTAGTAGGTGGTGTTGAGCTGGACAGCATCTCCGAAGTCGGCCAGCTTGATGGTGGGCTGCGCCGAGCTCTGGTCCACCAGGATGTTTTCGGGCTGGAAGGGGGGGGAGCAGCGTCAGGGCCGCCGCCCGCCTCAGGCTCGCGGAGGGAGGGTGTCGGGGAGCTGGGAACAGGAGGAACCCCCGCGGCGGGGAGCAGTGATGGCACCCCACGGGCAGTTCAGGCGAGTGGGGTTCCATGAGGCCGGGCGTTCCTGCTGGGCCCCAGCACTGCTGGCGATGCTCCCTCCTCCCCGAGTGCCCCCCAGCCACCCGCGCGGCTCACAGGCGCCTCCTGAAGTTCTCGCACCGCGCTGCGAGACCTCGGGCGCTCACCTGGAGTTTTCCGGGTCGTTTATAGGACCCACAGCAAACTCAAAAGCAGAGGGTGGAGAGCGGCCCCTCCTGCTTGCCCCCGAGCCCGGCCCCTGGGGGCTCCTGGTCTGGACGGGTGGACAAGCTGGGGCGGGCCTGAGCGCCGCACCCCCCCCCCCCCGGTCCCGCCCCTCACCTTTAGGTCCAGGTGCACGATCCTGCAGTTGTGAAGGTATCGGACGGCCTCCAGCACCTCCCCCAGGTACACCCCGATCTTCCCCTCGGTGAGGTTTCCCCAGCGCACCACGCACTCCAGGAGACGCCCCTGGTCAGCCCTGCAGGGGACAGCGCGTGCCGGGTCGCGTCGGAGACGCAGGGAGCCCCGCCGTTCGGGGCACGGCGCGAACAGGCTGCTCGCTGCAGCCTCCCCGGGGACGCGAGCAGGATCCCCGAGGGCAGCGGCTCAGGCCACCCCCGCAGGCTGGGCGCACAGCCGGCCTCTGGCATGTGCGTGCCCCCCCAGGCAGCACCCCCACCCTGGCGTGCTGTCCTCATCCGTAGCGCGGGTGCGTGCAGGCCAGAGGCGGCACTGCCGGTGCCAGAGTGAATGGGGTATTTGTAGTATCAAAGCAGCACGGTGCTGCCCGCACCCTCGGGACACCTCTGAGAATAGGCCTCCGTGTCTCCGCTTTGCAGATGAGGAGCCAGAGGCACAGAGAAGGCCTGGGGCCTCCCAGAGTCACACAGCGTGTGAGAAAGGCCAGGAGGGGAGGGAGGCGGCTCTCTCAACGGGGGTCTCTGCTGCCCTCTGCTTGCAAAAGAAGAAATGACAGGACGATCGGCTGCTTGTGGTGACGGGGAGGGATGGAGGAGCACCCCATTTGTCAAGGGGACACCGCTGCGAACAGGACGGGCAGGTCCAAGCAAAGGGTTTTTCAGGAGCGACCCCAACCGCGCTGAGACTTTAAAGCAGACAGGGAGGCTCCGCGGGTTCCCGAGGAGGACCCCGGTGTGGTCAAAGATCCCCGGGGAGGCTGAGCAACAGCTGGACGCCACAGAGCCCCGAAAGGAGCCGTCGGGCGGGCGCGGGGCCGCCCCCTGCAGGGACACTGCCTCAGCCGCTAGAGCCGGACGCGGGGAGACTGCTGGGCTGGGGGCTCTGAGGGCAAGCGGGGTGCACGCACATTTCTAAAACCAGGACGTAGCTGGTGGGGGTCTCGAAGGTGTCCAGGAGGCCGACCAGCAGGCGGTGCTGGAGGGCCTGCAGGGTGCCGAGCTCGCGCGTGACCTGGTCGCGCTTCATCAGCTTCTTGTTCACGAACTTGGTGGCCACTGCCCGCTTGGTTCCCTTCTGGTCGCACTTCTTCACGACAGAGAATCTGCCCCTGGAAGGTGAGCGAGGCCGCTGCAGACCCTGAGCGCGTCCTGAAGAGGCCGCTCACTCGAACGCGCTCGGGGCCCCACGCCTCCCGCACGCCCCCACGGCACGGCCGGCTGGAGCCCCCCGTCCCCTCTGACACTGGCTGCGGCAGGGGGGCGCCCCGGGGCTCACCAGGCTGCGTCCAGCCCTGTCCCGGGAAACACTCCCTGCTGGGGAAGCGGCTCGGGGGGACGGCCTAAGGCCCCCGCTCGCCCAGGGCCCCCCACCCCGCCGTCGCCGTGCTGTCCTGCCTTTGCGCGACGGGGGAGGAGGCTGCTACTCACTCCGGTTCACCCACTCTGGAGCTGCACCCCATAGGGCCCGTCGCCTGAAGGGTCGGGGGCCTTTCTCGACGCGCCCAGAGCAGGCCCCGAGGCCGGGTGTGAGCGCGAGAGGCCTGCCGAGGCCACCGGCCATGACTAGAGGCAGCGGGCTCTTCTCAGCTGAGAGCGGGGGCCCTGGAGGCTGCCACGCTCGCCGCACCCCCCGACAGTGGGGAGGCCACCATGCCTGCCTCCGGCTCCTCCCGACTGGGGAAGCTATGCTGCTCCCTTTCGTGACCCAGAAGAACACAGCTTAGGCTCTCACCCAACCGCAGGCTTCTCTCCACCTGACACTTTCGCTTTACTCGGGTGAGGACGAGGCGCCCCCTTCTTGTCTGTCATGGGAAGTCTCCCCCTCTCTCCTTGACGCCCCAGGTTCCCAGATGCACGATAAAAATCCCTGGGCCGTTCCGTCCTTCTATGGAATTCGCAACCACGGCACCTCTCCATATACATGGGATTAAATCTTGGCCTTTCCACTGGTCTGTCCAGTTCATTTTTCCATCTGTCCAGCCTTAGAAGAACCAGGTGGGGGCGTTTCCCCTGGGCTGAGACCCCGTGGGCCCCGCTGAGGCCTTGGCAGCGCCTTGCCCTTGCCTGACCTCAGGCCTGAGCCTGCCACCCTGGTGGGGCCGGGGAGGGCGCCGGGAGCTGAGAGGACCAGAGTAAGCCCGTGCCAGGGCAGACAGCGGCGGGGTAAAGGCGGCCCTGACCTTGCGACCCCTCCTTTAAATAGAGGCGGCCTCTGTTTTTCCTCCCTTAAATCTGGGTGACTGGGGGCTGCCTGAGCCACAGCGTACAATGTTGACTGCTGAGGCCGGGCCTCCAAAGGCCCAGCAGGGTCTGCCTTTGCCCTCTGAAGGCTTCTCCACCACGGGGGGAGACCAGGTCTCGTGCAGAGACCCGCGTGCCAGTGAGTGGGGGAGGGGCAGGCCAACGGACCCAGCCCGGGTGAGCAGGTGCCTGCGCGCGCAGCGGACGGGCGCGTCGGGCGGACGCACGGGGGGTCGACGGCGGCTGCCCCAGGTCCACGGGGCCTTGTGAGGGGCGAGCGTGTTGAGAAGGCCACCAGGGACATTTCAGCGGCATGCTCTGGGCCTCTGGGCCCCTGGGAGGGGAAGCCTGGGGGCCGGGTGGCGCTGCCCCCTCCGGGTGGAAACAGCCCTCACTGTGCAGAGGCCCTGACACCCGCCGACCTCCAGGCGCTGTGCGACCTGGGGGCATCCCCCCTTTATTAGCTCCTCTACGGGGGATCCCGGAGAGAATGCAGCCCGACAAGAAGCGGTTCGAGTGACCATTTTCTGCCTCCTCCCAAGGGCGGCACACAGCCAGTATCGCCCACGGGGGCAGGGGCCCGAGTCCCTGGCGCGTCCCGAGCGGCCAGGCCTTGGGGCTTCATCGTCTCGAGCCCACGCTGAAAGTGGGTCTCGCCTCCCGGACAGTGAGCCCTCATGTTCAATGTGCAGAGGCAGCCACAGGCCACACCTCACTGCGGGCGCACGCACGGCCGCGCGGTGTTCACGCTCAGCCCAGGGCCCCGCGCCCGAGTGTCTGTCCGCAGCGCCCTGGGCTTGGGCTCGTACCTGCCGAGCTCGGCCACCTCGATGTAGAAGGAGTCAAAGTTGTCTTTCCAGGTCACCACGATGCCATCACTCCCTGGACCTGCAACGAGGGCATGTGTCCCTGAGAGGCGGGGCGCGCTGCCACCTTGGTGCGCCCGAGCCACGGCTCACGGGGAGAAGGAAGTGCTGAGAGCAGCTCATGGGCTGCAGGGGGGACCCAGTTTGGAAAAAGATGGATTGGTGGGGTGGGAATAAGCACACAGTCCCTTCCCACCACCTTCCTGGGGCAGTCTCCGTGGCACGAATAGTTGTCCTCTGATTTTTAGCGGAGAGTTATTAAACAAAAAGTTCCCCGTGTAATTTCTGTGATATCTTTGAGACATCAGTGCACTGGTGAGTCTTTACTCTCAAGTGCAAGATCTTCTTTCTTTCTTGTGCCATGATCCAAAACCCCCCACACTTCCTTCCTTTGACTTCGCGAGACGAACACGCATGCACGGAAAGTTCTAAGCCAATTCAGTTTCTTTTCTACACAGTGCAGATTTTTATTCCTGCTCCCGAAGCAGGTTCCCTCTGGGCAGCGGCAGGCCAGCGAGAAGGCGCAGCAGCCCCCGCGCGGCACACCTGCACTCGCGCACGACGGCGCTGGAAGTCCTCGGTGCGGCCCGCCCCGCACACGTCCCAGGTCAAGGGCAGCTGCAGGGAACACTAGATGGCCTGAGACAGGGGCTCTGCCTCTCTGGCTGGGGTTTGGCAGAGGGGAGCGAACAGGGCTTCAGCCCAGAGGGACGGAGGCCTCGCTCACGGAAGGGACAGCAGACACGGGGACCGGGACGGGTGCTGCTCGGGCCCAGGATGGGCAGGGGGGCCCAGGCCTGGCGCGCGGGCTCTGCCTCCCTTCCTTTCTTTAATGAGCATTTTACAGGAACATGCTGGACGCACTGGGATTCAATTCTCGCAGCGCCAAAGCCGAACTGGGTAACAGTGAGTTGGATGTGAGGAGACGTTTGAGTCCTGAGTGCAGCGAAAGCATCTTGTTCCAACTCAGAGGTTGGAGCCAGAGCAGAAGCGCCCTGGGGTCAGGGGTCAGGGGTCAGGCTGCACTGTGCGTTCCTGCCAGGGACTGGGGCTGGCGCCCGAGCTCCCGCTGGAGGCCCTGAGAGCGGCTCGGCCCACGCCCCGTCAGTGCAGGGCACACGCGCCGGCCCGGGGCCGCTTACCTAGGACCCTCAGACTGGCCGCCGAGGAGGCTGAGCCCATGTCGTTGACGGCGATGCAGGTGTAGATGCCGTCGTCCTCTGTGGTCACGCCGACGATCTTCAGGGCGGCCTCTCCCAAGTCACTGCCGCGGAGGAGACACGGTCAGGA
>PVIJ01015699.1:0-35426 GCA_004024925.1 Scalopus aquaticus
AGAAAGAAAGAAAGAAAGAAAGAAAGAAAGAAAGAAAGAAAGAAAGAAAGAAAGAAAGAAAGAAAGAAAGAAAGAAGAGCTTTCTGTATCTAGACCCATGTCTTGGGATTTACTATAGCTCTTGTATTATTTCTCCTTGTGTTGTTTTTTTCTTTTTCCTACCAAAGAGATAGTAGGAGAATATGGGATGGGAATACTTTAATCCTTCCTTGTTTATGACATAATCCAGGAAAAAGGCTACAAACACTGACCAAACAAATTAGATTTTAGTCTAGGTCATATGTTAAACATACACTCCATAAAACAGAAGTTCAGCTCAGCTAGTTAAGAGCAGAGATTAAAGGAGATTAAGGTTAAACCCTAAATCATAACAATATTAATTTATCTGGACTCTACCTTGGGTATAACTATACAGATCTGGGAGGTAGATGTCAATGACAATCTGAGACCAGAAAAATAGAATGAGCAGTGTTTTTTGATTGAAAATGTGAATGAATGCCAGAGAATTTCACATGGTTAGATTTTTTTCAAAATACTTATTACACTGACAAAATTTATGACTTTTGCATCTTAGCTGGTTTCACCAAATGGAAGCTTTCTTTTTATAGGACTTACAGATAAAACTCTTTGCAAAACTAAGCAAAATTATCTTCCTTCACTGGTAACCTATTTTAAATCTTAGCCTAGCACAGCAACTAACTAACTATATAAATAATAAATGTCTTGTGCTCTGCTCAGAAAGATAGCACAAGAATAACTCACTGTTAAAAATGACCTAATTTTTAATGCAAGTGTTTATTTTAAAAATATAATTCATCCATGTTAAATAGACCTATGGTCACCTATTTGAAAATTAATGTTGAAAGATAAATGGGAGCTATTTCTTGAAGTAAATTTTCCATCTCCATCTTTAAGAATGCCTTGGATTGGTTAACTGTCAGAAGCTGACCTTCTTAAATGCCCCATATCTTTATTAATTTAACTGTGTATATTCACAATTTAAATGTGTGACCATTAATTTAGTTGTGTATATTCATCCTGTTCTGTTATGAATTACATAGTAAAAAACCAATGAAATTAAAATAGATGCTTGCTAGCTAACATGGAAAAGATGAGAACTCAAAATGATGCAGAACACAGTTTCCCCTTATTAAAACAAATGTTCATTTACCTTCCTCTAATATGGACTTGGCCACAAGTCCTTCTACATTCCTCCCTCTTAAAGACCAATTATTGAGTAACAGTTAAGTACAATGCAAAGACACATTGAAGTTTGCTGAATGGCCATTTAGGTTAAAATAAAAAAAGAAAAAGAAAAATATATCAGGCTTTTGAACTATTATACTAGTCTTATTCAGAGAATAACAATTTATGTGAAAATTTAGTAAATGCTGTAATAGCTCATATAGCTGAGTATAGTAAGTATCCACTATGCATGAAAGCTTTTTAGAAACTCAAGCTGAGCTTTAGAAGTATCTATCACAATATTAAGATCTTCATTCAATAAAATTGAACTGGTGTCTCTCCCAGTAGGACTATCATTGTAATGACACTGCCCAGCAGGATGTTATTTTATGAAGCAAAGGAGGATCAATGCTTTCATCTAAAAACATTAACTTTAGAAGAGTTCGATGTTGCTACAAAGAGATTAACTCTGTTAATGCTTTAGATAAAAGTTATTGAAACAACTATTTAATACAAAAAGTTTTGTTGCCTATAACTTTCTAACAAGAAATACGATCTTACTGTTATTTTGGCATTGGTAAACTTCGAGAGGAGCAAGTCCCTGCTTGACTCAGATTTAAAAATTATTCTTTTTGGTTAATTGATATAATTTGTGTTAATCTATATTGCAGAGTCAAAGCTTAAATCTGTATGCTATTATTTTGATTCAAATAAACATGCTTCTTTTCCCCTTAAATGTATTTAAAGCTATTCATTTTATCATTATCATAGTGATAAATCAAATACTAGATTCAAAAATATGAAAGTCTTTTTTGAAGTAAAAATAATTAGAAGTTGTCAATTTCATATTGTTCAACCTAAAACTAAGATTGGTAGATATATACTTTCTTTATATACATTCATTAATATATAGATATATAAATTCATTAATATCATGATTAACATTCAATCTCCCATATGACTGGTCTGCCCTATATAGATATTCATTGAGTGAATGGCAGACAGTTGGAATAATAATCCATATTCTTTTAGACCTACTGCTTAAATCTAACTTTCTGGGTTAAACTGTGTTGATTTAGTGTGTCTTTTGCATTTTAGGAAACATAGAAGGAGATGGAAGGGGATTTTATTTTGTTATTTGCAATGGTCTTATCCTAGACTTCTCTCTCTCTAGTACATGTGCATTTGAGTGTACACACACACACACACACACACACACACACACACACACACACACACACAAACTTTCTGGAGTCTCAAAAAAAGTAAATTATTTACTAAGGTTTCTAAATTGCAAGATTTTTTTTAAAATATTCATTTATTTATTTTACAAGCTGGGGTGTAGGCCAGAGATGTGGGGTGGTGAGAGGATTCACCGGAGACAAAGTGGGGAGCAGAACAGGCTGATCAACTGAAGTACACTGCTGAGGGGAGCAGCAGGCGAGGCAGGAGAGGTCTGCTGCACCATGTGGGAATCTCCCTGGCTGGGTATCAAACTTGTGCTGCAGTGGCTCTGGATAACTTCATAGTGCTGCGCTTAACCCGTTGCACCACCAGGGAGGCCATAAATTTCAAGATTTTTTTCAAATATATATCAATCAAGTACTCAAGGCAACACACAAGGGCATTTTTGACCAGAAGCACTGTGTGTGTGAGCACTGATGCCAGCAATTTGAACATACTATAGGCTTCTTTTCAGACTGTATTAGAGTTGCAAGATTTGATTTTGCAGGAATGATTGCTTTTATTTTTATTTTCATATTATAGGGCAGAGTTTATTTTCATAACTCAATATTTGATAGTTAAACATTGAACAGTGAATACAAAGTTATATTTTAATTCTTGAGCAAATAATTATAGGCCACTTAGTGAATATGGAGAATATTTTTGAGATTTCTACTCTTTTTCAAATAAATCCTTCATATTTTAAATTTTGTTTATGGGCTTAGTGAAAAGTATTTGCTTTCCTAAGGTATGAGCATGTACTGCTTCACTAGCTTCCCAATTGTTTCCCTGGCTGAGCAAAGCTTTCATTTTGGTGGCACATATCCATGACAGCTGTTTATTCCACATGTTTCTGTTGAAAGCATATTAACCTGAGCACCTAGGGATAATTATCATCATGTATAAATGCCTTTGGATGTTAACAATTACTCTTCTCCTCTCTCTCTCGATTATGTTGACCCTGCTTACTGTATAGTAATATATTTAGGTTTTCATTTTACTAACACCATGAAAGTCTCTGAAATTTATTTTGGTTAAGAAAACTTGAGTTTTGGGTAGATATTTTTCAGCTAATTGTATATAACACAACAAATAGATCTTTCTCCCACAGAATTATGTATTAATAGTTACTATTAATAATTACATGATTCACTGACCTTTGTTCATCTTGAATCATTCAGATTTAACATTTTTTCCTTGAGATCAAGGTGTGGCAATTAGATGTCATTTGGAGTAAGCTGATGAAAGAAAATATAACTAACATCCTTATTATAGATAATCTTCATTCAGTTTTCTAGTGTTACATAAACAAAGTAATTCCTCCAGTGTTGCAAAAACAGCAAAGTGTCTCTCTAACATTCCTATACTTACAATTTCAACATTTTCTTATATGGCAGATTTTCCTATATATAATATGAATGTGACATATGATGGCTACATTTGTCTACTATTATTTCTCAGGAAATTGCTTCTCACTAAAAGCATTTCCCTGTTTATATCTAATACTGTTAAGTAAAATAATAGTGTCAGAAGGAGTATTTTAAATAAAAAAATGAGAGACACTGGACTTATTTGAAAACATACTGTTTGTTAAAAAGTATTTGCAACTAAATTAGGTCTGTGAAACTCCAGAACACTAAACTCTAGCATTCAAAGTACAACATCCTATAAAAGTGATAAAAATTATACATTATTGCATGTAGTGCATTTCACTCTCTTTTGTCCCAATGTAATTTTGGATTACATATTCAATATTACACATTACTGACCAGTTCTATCTGGTATCTTGTTCTCCTTCTACTCTTTTATCCTCTTTGAGTGACTCTTCTCTTTCCTTGCCTGTCTGGCTGTTTAGGTTACAGCAGCTCATGCAGACGTGGGTATCTCTCTGTACAACAGCTTTGACCATGTTCCTGTTATTCAGACACACAAGTGCAATCGCTCACAAGTCCTCTTTACCTGAATGTTTCGCAGATACCTTAAACTCAATATAGCTCAAACTGAACCAAATATCTTATTTTCCTTACTCTATCATGTTTAGATTTCTTCTCTGATATTTTCTACTTAGTTACCAATTCAGCAATCTATATAGGCAAACAAACTGAACTATTGATCTCTGAACTCTAGATCTGAACTCTAGATCTCTCTACCCTCTCAGTTACCCACATCTAATAAATCACAAAACCCCTAACATTTGACAGTGATATCTGTCATCTCTCTCCTCCTCTCCTTTTCCATCCTTCCACAGTTCTTTGTAATACCTAACACAGTGCAGGTACTCCATAAATATTTATTGGTGAATAAGTAGAACAAGAATGAGTAAATTCATGATGACTACAACAGTTTCTGACTTCATTTAGTTCATGTCTAACAAATGGATAGAGACAAATAAAAAGGTGTAATGCATGTTATATTTCGGGAGAGGCCATATATGGGAGGTAGTTTATCTTAGTTGGGACTCAAAGTCACTCTGAAGAATGAAATCTAGCAAAGAAACACATTTACTTAGTCATTTATAATCCACTCAGCTTCTACTAATCTCTTCAGATTGAGTAGCAGGGGAAAAATTGGAGACAAAAGAAAATTCAGTGGTTTCCACAAAGATCAGTTTGCTTTTTCTACACCCCGGGTAGTCATGGCGCTTAGATGACCTTGAGTAAAATTTTTCCTAAAGGACTTCAGAGTTCTGTCTTATAAAATTAATGACTCACAAAGAAAGACTTGGGCACAATTTTTAGTCACAAATCATGAAACATGAGGCTTTGATTAACTAACAGAATACATTATCTATAACTTTTATATGAATTCAAATGAATCTCGTAGTATAAAATATGGGCTGTACAAACACACTTTTAAAGCAATAAAGCTACAATAAAAGATGCAGTCACAGTCTTCTATGAGGTACACTCCAATTCTTGGCTGATCTCTGTTATGTGGGAACACTCAAAATGAAAAGGACTTTCTAGGGATCTTTACTACATCTATTTGTTCCAAAACAGACAAACCAGGCCCTAATAATAATTAAAAAAATATTCTTGGGAATTTAGAAATTTTCTTCCTTTGTAGTATAAATTAATATTAACAGGAAATGATCAAGTTTCAAGCAATATTTCTTGGCTCTTTTAAAAAAATTGCTTCCATTAAACTTCCTTTTCAGGGTTAATTAGTCTAAAACTATGAAGCCTATTAAATAATAACCTTGTTTACTCTCTAATTACCAGACATGATTCAATAAATAGTGAAGAAGCAAATAGATTTAAATCTCCTTTTGAAGTTAAACATACAAATTATCTTTAATGCATTGATCAAAGAGTTCAAATAATACCTTTATGATTTCATAAAGAAAAAACTAAGAAATCTCTAAACACAAAGGGAAAATATAACTTTATTTTTCCCATCATGATAACTTGTCATCCTTAAATTTTTGTAGCTCTAAGTCTTTATTCACTTTGCATTAAATTGAATAAGAGTGAGTGAAATTTGTGGGTAAATTCAATAAACAAAAATACTCTTTGGTCTTTTTTAGTAAAGGTTACATATAAAATCTATATATTGTCTGGGTTACCTGTAGAATCAATCTTCTCGAAAAAGATAAAAAGACACTACAATTCAAATTATACAACACCTTTATCATCATTTCACTTTTTTCAAAGTATATTTGGTACCTACTTTCACATTTTTTAAAAAATAATTTATTTATTTATGCATACATGAGCTGGGGTGTAGGCCAGAGGTGTGGAGAGTGAGAGGATTCACTAGACATGGAGTTGGGAGCAGAACAGGCAGATCTACACTGCTGAGGGGAGCGGCGGATGAGGCAGGAGAGGTCTGCTGCACCATGTAGGAATCTCCCTGGCTGGGTATCGAACTTGTGCTGCAGTGGCTGTTGCTAGTTTCATAGGCTGAGACTTAACTCCTTGGGCCACCAGGGAGACCTAACACTATATTTAACCTGGTGACACCTATAACTTGTACTATGGATGCTCCATCCTTTTAAAGGTAGGGAAAACCAGCACTTCTACCAGTGAAACTTAAATTCCAGTTGTTTTCCAGTATGGGCTGATGAACAATATTAAACTATGGATCATCTACATCTGCCCTGATACCCCTTGCAATCAGTTAGTAACATTAAAAAGGTTATTATGGGCTATAGTTACTGGTTTTGGAAAACAAAATATTTTAATACATCTTACATAAATGCTAAGTCCAATAGCATTTGTTTTATTAGCCCCACTGAACAACTTAAGCTCACCTATTTTCTCTTAGCTTTCTGGCTAAAAATATTTATTCCACTATCATGGCTGCTGATGGCTTCTATTCTTGTAAACAGTTAGAAAAAAATTCAAAACTTCTTATGTCCCAAGGTTGTGCTACTCTTGGCCTCTCTGGGGGTCACCAGATAGGGCAATGAGAGGAGTTATGCACTGTCACAGCCTGAACAAAATCTCATCAATCAGACAACAGGATTTCACTCTCTGGTGCTTTCATTCCAGAGTGGAAACAAAGGAAAGAATCCCCAAACAAGCAATCTTGTTGAATTACTGTGCAAGATCAGGGGAACAAATGACAGTGCTTGTATCTCTAGTAAGCACTTTGCAACATGAATAAATTGTTCTCAGAAAAGATACTTTATGTGAAATTTTATTTCATAAACACAAGAGGTTCAAAGTAATAGCACATAAAACTTAAAAAAAAAAAAGTTAAGTCAAGCTTTATTCTATATACAAAGAAGTGAAAAGTTCTCACCCTGACAAAATATTTTTCTGCTTGTGTTAGCCTAACATGCCCCTTCAACAATCCCAGATGAACACCATGCTGAAGCCAAGCTTTGCAGGGATTTGGAGCTGAGCTCTGTGATATCCTGCTAAGTCAATGGAACAGAATTCTGCTCCCCTCTCAAAGCACCTCTTGGAACTATTTTAAAGATGATAGAGCTGCACCCCACCCTCCCACCCCCACACACAAACACACCAGCAACAAATGTTTTAAAAAACAGACTAGACCAGAAATTTGAGGTCAGCGAATGAATACACTTTTAAATTATGCTTACTTCCAGGCATCTTTCCCCCCCAGACAAATTTTATGTCAAATGTATGCATTTATATTGTTAGGGTGGGTGAAAGGAAAGTAGGTCTATTGTGAATAAAGGATGACCTTCTGAATCAGATTGTGCCTGGTATGGGGTAGGAGAATAATGGCCACAACTGAGTGAAATCCCCACAGTATAAGATCTGGTTCAAAGTTTTACAGATCTTGATACTAGGTGAGATGGAATTTCAGGGGACAGATACACAAACATCTAAGTACATAAGTAATGGCTAGTCAATCCAAAGAAAACAGAGTTTCAAAATAAATGTGGAAAAAGGAGTCACTCTGCTAAAGTAAACATTAGGGTTGTTGGGTCACTAATGGTAAGCAAGGTGTTAAAGTACACATTTGTAGAGGTTTGAACCTATAATCCCCAGAGTAGATACAAAGATATAAACCCAAATCATATCAAGAAACATAATTACGGGGAAAAAAAGAAACTTTCAGTGGTTATTTTAATATCAGATAAAATAAATTCAAAGAAAGAATACCATTAAGTATAAAAGAAGTATAAGTATAAAAGGTATAAGGTATAAAAGAGGTATAAGTATAAAATAATGATCAAATAAGATAAAATTTGATAACTACAGAAGAATAAGAAAACATAATAATCATAAGTATGGATGAAGCAAACAAATAACATAACTTCAAAGTATAAGAAGCAGAAATGGACAGACCTTAAAGGGGAAAATAAATAATCCTACAGTCACAGTTGGAAATTTTAGCATCCTATCAATGACTACTAGAACCAGACACACACACACACACACACACACACACACACACACACAAATTAGCAAAGATGCAGATAATCTAAACAACATCAACCACCTTGACCTAATTGACCTGCACCCTGCAAGTGCAAAATAATCTTCCCAAGTACATAGAGTATATTCAGCAAAACAGGTATGTTGGTCCATAAAACAAATCTCAACTGTGAAAGAAATAAGATCATAAAGGTAAATTATGTGATCACAATGGAATTAAATTAGAAAAATACTAGTTACTTAAAATGCTTTACTTAATTACTTATGATACATAATTATGAAGAAAATAACCTCACATAATAACATGATGTTCTACTATGGTATATTCAAGTATTCACAGACTTTCAGAGCTAAAAAAAAAAGGTCAAAGGTTAAAAAAAGGTTGGGGTTTCACTTAAGTGTCTTTAAAATACATGCCATCAATGAACTAGTTAGTGAAATTTTTTTCAGATGTGGTTTTAAGGCCTTAAAAGAAAAGAATATGAAAAAAATAGAGAGAAAAGGGTACTAATGCAAATAATTATGAAGTTTAGTATCTATTTTTGCTACTCTTACCAAAACACTTTAATTCTGTAAAACACATTAATCTGTTTTTGGTACTGAGTATTGTACATTGATTGTACCTATTTGTAAATCTAATTGTCAATCTTGAAAAGAAACCTCTGTTAAATATGTATAATAAAAGAACAAGCTTTTGTAGAATACTGATTGCACAATTTAGGTAACTGAATAATTTGCAACTTGATCAACCACAACAGTTTCATATCAATTCTTGAAGTGTGAAAGGCAGAAAGATTTAAAAATTTTAAGTCAAAGCTCAAACATTCATTTTTTTACTTATATAGTCAAGTATTAGTTTTATATTGTGTTAATTTATTGAATCATTTGTCATTTTAAATCTAACTAGAGAAGAAAAATTTATATAATTATTAATTTGATAATTATTAAAAAAAAACCTTTATGTACCTGTGAGGCATTATGCCAAGAGGGAGATATATAAACATGTTTTCTCTTCTAGTAAAGTTTATATTCTAGTGAAGAAGCAAACAAGCAATAAAAATGCAAAATTAGTAATTATTTAATTATAATAGTCCTGAAAAGTAAATAGTGCTATGAAAACATGAAGTAGAGATTTTTAATTTACAGAAAATGAACCTGAGCTTCAAAGAATAAATAAAAGTTAACTCATCAATAGAATTTTAGGTACAGGGAAGACTAAGTAAGGGTATGAATCCGAAAGAGTAAAGTGTGTTTGAAGGACTGAAGAAAAAGGCATGTAGGAGAAAAGAAGTATAGTCTCCATGTAAGGATGTCAAGGTTAGTCCAGATTGGTAGGCAAAGTAAAGTATTTTTTTTTCACCCTAGGTGCAATGATAGTTATTTGAAGGAATCTGTTTCAGACAGAGAATTCAAAACTAAACAGAATGACAGATATTCTGGATTTGGAGAGTAAAAGAGAGAACTGTATAAACAATGATTCCCACGTTTGTAGTAAGCAACTAAATGGATGGTGATGTGACTCACTGAGATAGAAAAGGAAAACAAATCTGTGGAAAAATGTACAGAATGTTTTTTGAGATTTGATATTTAGAGGAAGAATTTAGTTGGATATATAACTCAATATAGAGTGGGCATCAGAGAAATGTTTTGGTTTTGAGGTACACATTTGAGGACCAATAACACACAATGACAATGGGAGCCGTGGCTGAATGACAATAATGAGAGAAAGAAGAGAACTGGTATAAATCTTCCACCTGAGGCTCAGGGAATTTAGTATGTGAAGAATTAGAAAGATGAGAGTGAGAAAGCACAGGAAATACAGGGGTAAGGCCAGGAGCCAGTATTGTGCAGTGTGGTGGAGGGCCAGAAAATTGTCTCAATAAAAGGAACAATTAGCTTGTAACATACAAGAGAAGTCACGGAAAATGAAGATTCAAAAATCCCACTGCTTTAATAAAGAGATCACTTGCAATCTTACAGGAGTCTTTTTTTTTTTTTTTTTTTTTTTTTGTGGAGGGTTGATGTCTGAAGGAAAATTAGCCCCTGAGGAGGAAGACAAGTAATAGAAAAGGAGGAAATTAACGGCTTTTCTAGATAGCTGTTTATATAAAGTTTGGCTGTAACATAGGCAGGAGAAAGTAGGTGGCGATTAAAAGAATTGAAGAAAGCAAGATTAGGGAAATATAATTTTTAAGATGGGAGAATTTTGAGCATGGTGATAATGGCAAGGACCCAGTTGAGAGGGAAAGAGTATAGACATAAGGGAGTGTGAATTTCCTGAGACAGTGGAAGAAGCTAGGACAGGTATGTTATTTAAGTTTTAAGAGGTAGCCCTCTCATAATCAAAGACAACATTTTAGAAGAGGTTTTCTCTCAGATTTATTCAAATAATCTGATATTTTGCTGAGCATGAAATTTATAAGGTAGTTATTTTGATGTTGAAAAGCTTCACTGTCAAAGTCTGTGTGTGTGTGTGATTAAGTCTTCTGTACTTAAAATGTATGCCCCAGTTAATGAAAAGTTATAGAAATATTTTATCTACTCAGCAAAGACTATTTCACAGGGAAATGTTGATGTAACCAGCAAATTAGTCTCAAGTAAGTACGCAACTGAAACAGATGAACACATATTACAATTTAATGTTTTATTTCATAGGTTTACCTGAGAGATTTCTCCTCAGAGAAATGGAATATATTTTAAATTTTGCCAGTATACACCCAACATCACATGAAAGATATTACTAGTTATCTGTACTACTTTAAAATGTATTCATTGAAGAAGGTTTCAACTTAAAACTTTGTGCATTAATAGACTTTGCTTCATGACTTAAATTCAAAATTCAGACTTCAAAACAAACCCACTTAGCATACTGACAATGTAAGCAAATGCCCAAGGAGACAAAAGTAGATTAGAAAATGTCTTGCTGGATTTTTAGCCTCAACAGGGGACTAGGTAGGTGATTCTGGTTAAATCTATAAGAACATGGCAGAACTATTCTAACAGTATGATGTAATCAATGAAATACCAGCCACAATTCACCCACACAATTGTTTAGAGAATCAGATATTATTTAACCTAATTGAGCTGCTATTAGGTGGAATTTCACCTAGTCAGTTCAATCAATGGATTAGCCAGAATCTGTAAAGCATAATTTAAAATTATAGTATATCTACTGTCAATGATCTTATTCTTCCTTTTCAAGGGAGAAGGTAGATATCACCCACTCCCAAACAGTTATAACTTTTGAATGTAAAATAGCTATAAAGTTTCTTTTCTTCCTTTTTTTTAATAAGAAAAAGCTTAAAATTTGAATAATTCCACCCGTCATTGAATGCAGAACTACTTAACAAATTAGACGAATTATGAAGTTAGAGTTTCTATAAATCTGTATTAACCTCATGTTCTGGGAACATGTAACAGAGAGTCCTTTCACAGGACAAGAGGAAATACAGTCTCATAAAATTGTCCACATAATACCTAAAAATTGCAGTATGGGACAAGCTAGAGCACATACATAAACACATGAGCTGCTTTTATGAACACCAGAGAGGAGTTGACATGCAGATTGCATATCAACAATTCTATTCAGTGTCTAATTACATCTTTAATTCAAAATTATGGGAGGGCAAGTAACAACAGCATCAAAATTCTTGTAACAGAGTCTACATAATCTATTTGATGTTGTTGGAAAAACAACATATGTTTCAGGTAATTGCTAAAACCTCAAAGGATATTCTCTCAATTACTGAGAGTGAAACCAAATGCTACAAAACCTAACCACTACCTGTGATACTGTTAGCACTGCGGGTACATATCCACAGCAATGGCATTGGTACTTAAGCAGTCATTGACTCTTAAAAGCATGGTTCCAATCATGAATGTATATTTTTGAATAATTGGGTATGTCAGACATTTGAAGACAGCTATCTTAACTTGTTAAAGAAAAAATTACCCTGTTCCCCCTTGTTATCAGTAGCCTACAGTCTGGTGGTTTAGTTGACTTAAATACCTTTCCAAGGTTCAGTGGGGTATCATGGAACTCTGTGAATGGGGTTTAGACACACATTCCTTAGTCATAATGTACTTTGGGAACAAAACATTAGTATATGAGAAAAAAACTGACTAGGGCCAAATTGAAAGATTCCAAAGTGTTCTTCTGAGATTTGTGGTGATGTACTTTACATTAAACTAGTCATTATAGTCTTTCAATTTTTTTCAAGTTCTGCTCAACAGTTTGTGTGGAAGCCTACAGTAGGTAGACAGCTGAACTGATAGATATTTGGGATTTGCTAGTTAAGAAAAATGGAAGTTGAAAGGGACAAGATATTTATATATTTAAAGACCTGATTACAGTATAATACCATGGCATTTATGTAGGAAAGGTAGATGTAAGAACAAGATAAGAGGAGGTGATGGATTTTTGAAAAGAAAGTATTGTCAAGATTTTTTGGAATAAGAAAATAAAATTATTACAACAAAAACTTTGTTATGAATGCTTTATAATTTTACTTTAAGGAGAAATCAACCACAATATTGAGCTTTAACACAAAGACCACATACCTAGGAAACTAAGAGATACAAAACTGGGTAAGTGCCAAAACCTACATGTAACAATGTGATATTCAAATTTCAAATGTTAATTCTAAAATAATCTTAAAAGAAGACAAAAAATTCCTTACCGATACTGGAGAAAAGGTTAAGAATTATCTGGCTTCAAAATACTGCTTATTTTTAAATGATTACTATAGAAGTTTGGTGCTTTAAATTTCAGCTGATTTCAGTACCAATTTATTTTTTAAAGATTTATTTATTTATGCATACAAGCTGGGGTACAGGCCAGAGGCGTGGGGTGGCGAGAGGGTTCATCAGAGATGGCCGGGCATCGAACTCGTGTCACTGCTGCCGACAGCTCCACAGCTCAGTGCTAAACCACTGCACCACCAGGGAGGGCCTCCAGTACCAATTTTTAAGTTATCTTACTGTAACAGTTTTCTTCCCAGAAGATAATTACTATAAAATTGAGTGGGTTTTATATAAAAGTTGTCCACACCACAAAATTTGCCTTGCTATAACTGACTCTTTATATTTAGATCCATTTTCTAGTTGATGACCTTTTTATAGGATAATAATCAGGTTTTATACAGCCAAGATGGTCTAACAAAATGATGTTATTTTCCATACATTTCTTTTTTAAATGATTTTTTCCCTTTCATAACAGCTTGGTTAGATTACATTTAAATTCTTGCTTCCAGGGCCTCCCTGGTGGCACACGGGTTAAGTCTCAGCCTGTGACGCTGTCTGCAGCCACTGTAGCACAAGTTTGATCCCCAGCCAGGGAGATTCCCACATGGCGCAGCAGACCTCTCAAGCCTTGCCCACTGCTCCCCTCAGCAGTGTACTTTGGTTGATCTGCCTGTTCTGCTCCCCACTCTGCCTCTGGTGAATCCTCTCACTACCACCCCCACACACCTCTGGCCTACACCTCAGTTCTTGTGTGCATAAATAAATTAATTTTAAAAAATTATCTTAAAAACAAAAAGAAAAAAAAAATTCTTGCTTCCAAACAATGATTTAATTATTGAACACAGAAAATTTATTCCCTGCACTATCACATTTGATCTATTCCATACTAATAAAAATCTTACAAGCAATATTTAAGTTAAAAGAACATAAACCTACAAATTGAGCTAAATACACATAAAATAAACAGCTTCTATTTTTGCCTCCCCCTTCTCATTCTTTCTAGGGAGTTTAAGTTGAGAGGACAGACAGGAAACTAGGATAATAGTAAATGTAACACTTCAAAGAATATTTTGGAAATTCAAAAAACTATACACTAGGCGAGCCTCCCTGGAGGTGCAACGGCTTAGCGCAATGCTGTGGAGCTGCCGGAGGCTGAGGCTGTGGCGTGAATTCGATGCCCAGCCGGGGAGAATTTCACATGGCGCGCCAGACCTCTCCTGCCTTCCCCGCTGCTCCCCTCAGCAGTGTACTTCTATCAATCTGCCTGTTCTACTCCCCACTCTGTCTCTGGTGAACCCTCTCACCACCTCACACCTCTGGTCTGCACCCCAGCTTGTATGCAAAAAAAAAATAAATAAATAAATAAACTATACACTAGTAGTGAAATACTCAGAAAATGGGATATTCTGAATATATTTTCTCACAAACTTGAAGTAAGGTAGTGAAGAAAAATATTTTTTAAAAATACCAATCCTTCTTAAAAAAACTTTGAAAAAACAATTTAATCCCCTTCTTGGCTTACTAAGTATACTCACTCTGGAGGAGAATGAAGTTATTTGATGAGTTAGATCATGTAACTCAGAATCATCATTATGAATAACAATTCACATTGTACATTTCTGTAACAGTGAAAGAGTTTCAACTTTTTATAAACAATCTTCAAGAAATGATATAGGAAGATTCTTTTTTGAATAAAAATTTTATGTATTATTTTTTCCCACTTTTTGCTTTCTTTCAAAACCATTATAAAACCCTCATAAATGCAGAACTATGTTTAATGTTATTTATGATAACTCTAAACTATTATATGTACAATTTCTAACTCTCAAAATATGAATTATTTTAATCATATTGTAACTTCTAAGCATTTGCTTTCTAATTCCACCATCATGGTTACTTATTCTTTTATTAACTCAACTTTTTTGACACTAGTACATTATTTACTTTGACATAGAAGAGCCTAGAATACAGGTTCTTTTGAGTTATAAATTAACCATGTAAGTTATTTATCATGCTGGTGAAGGCATAAAGAACTTTTAGGGTAAGAGATACTGTACAGCCCTATAAACTGGAGTGCAAGGAAGATGGGATGTTTATCTAAAAGAGAGGATAGGAAAGTTGCATAGTAATCCAGGTTTTTCCTAGGGTTTTTAGCTTACCTTTTCATTAAAAGGTATTATGAACCTACTATGTACAAAGTACCCTTGAACCTTGTACCTGGATTCTAAGACTTTAGACAGCAGTTGAAAATGCATGACTTTCAATCTAGGTAAAAATTGCAGGCAGAAATTAAACTTAATATTCACTGAGTATTTACCAAGTGCTGGCCACATTACAATACTACATATAAGCATAAACATAATCACACCTTACACATTAATTATGTTATTAATATTCACAGTGTCCAAAAGAAAGAATTATTTCTGTATTGATAGATGTAAAAATCGAGGTCCAATGACGTTAAGTAGGCAAGATAAACACACACACACACACACACACACACACACACACACACACACACACACTCCTGTTATATCAGGTAACTTACCCAAATAGACCCAATGCCATTCTCTTTTTCTAAGTGCAACTGTTTACTCATCTCTATTTTCTGCTTGTTTTTGATCTCTCCCCAGTGCCCTCAGATTACAAGAATACAGAAAGATTTGTAGGCTTACAGACTTAAAAGTGTGAGGTGGTCTTAACATCTGAAGAGAGGATGGGGGTAAAAAATCTGAGGGCTGGAACAGGACAAATACTATATGTAAACTGTATAGTTTCTGCCAGAACTCTGGTCATACATGAGCAGGACACTCTAACAAATAAAAGTAAGGCTAAAAGTTCCGAACAGAAATTTCAGCTGCCTCCCTCAGTGGTAGAAATGAAGTTTGTATTTATAACATGAGATAAAACAAAAATTACTGCTTGGGAGAACAGAACAGAACTGATTCTCTGCACAGTATTATTTATATACACGTATGGTAAACAACCCAAATTATTACACAAATGAATAAACAGGATAATGTGACTCACATGTAATAGAAAGAGAACAAAAGAGACTGGTCCTTGTGAGACCCAGATGCTCAAATTAATAAGCAGGGATTTTAAAGTCGCCATTACAACTGCTTGCAGACATGGACTTTATGCTATAAATCAATAAGCAAATAGGAAATGATATCAAGAAATGAAAACAAATCAAATAAAATTTTAGTATTGAAAACTACAATATCTGAAAGAGAGAATGGTGTCAACATATAGTATTTGTTTAGATAACATCAGTGTTTAGACACACACACCAGTTTCACATTTTAAGTATAAACACTACAAAACTGAATTGAAATTTTTATGTGTTCTTGGTCATTGTTTATGGGTCTGTTCATTTCTGTTAGTAAGGAACTGGTTTTCAGAGAGAGTGGGAATGACAAGTAAATTACATCATTGCCCATTGGAGACATGGGACCACAGTCTTTTTCCAATGGACATGTATATTCATGTGCTCATTTTCCTACAATGATGACAGGATGCAAAAATGACTCATATTTTCTATTCCATTATGAAAATACAATGAAATGGAATGGATAGTAGTCAAGTTTATATAGTCTGACCATAAAAAAAAAGTTCAGTCAAAGCTATGCCACTGTAGTACTTGGCAGGACTATCAAACCAACCAATGGTTGATCCAACCTCTTACTAACTTGTCTTTAATAAGTGGCTATTAACAAAGTAATTTTATTACATGTATTTTATAGTTATCCTAGTCTGTACCAGGGTGAGTGAAGGAAAACAGTAACACCAAGAGTTTGGTATAAAGTCTCTTTCTTGGCTAAACTTCAGGTTCATGTTCAGTATGAGTCAGGCAGTCTTCCCTAAAACTCAATTTCTTCTCTTACTACACCGTGTGTGTGTGTGTGTGTGTGTGTGTGTGTGTGTGTACATATATGTTTGTATTCAATACCATATATTGTCAATATCACATATTGTTTGTATTCAATACCATATTCAAACTTCTCCAGGATTGGCATAAATTACCACCACCTTTTTCTGGAGCAACAGGCAAACATATAGGGAGGATCCTTGACACTTGAAAGTGGGAGGTGAAAAATGAGAAAAGGAATTTTATAAACTACCCAAGGTAGTGGTGGTCAGATGCATAAGATGATAGGAGCCAAATAGTGCTTGTATACAAAATGAGTTAACTCATTTGGAATATTCATAAGTGCAATTTTTACTGGGTACACTGTAGGCACCAAATAAGTTTCCTTGTTTCAGAATCAGGGCTTAAAACATCATCTGAAATTTAAGTTAATAAGAATCAATATAAAGCTATAGAAATTAAATTCCTGATAAATTGAAACTAACTCAAAACCTCATTGAAATTGCAAAAATATTTTTCTAATAAAAAATGTGTCACAAAAGAGTAGGAGTCAAATTAACTAGGAATGTCATCTTAGAGGAAAAATTAAAATACAAGAGGTATGCAATTAACAAGGAATATTAAAAATAGAAAGCTTCAAGGTAAAAAATTTCCTCTGTGTCTCTCACAATCTCTTCATAAGAGGCTTCTTAAAGTTAACGTCCAATATTAGTAATCTACTCATAAAGAGTCCTAGGTTGAAGATAAATTCATTAATATCACCATTTTAAGAATTCTAGATTCATGAAATAAGTAATCTCCAGACTTTCTGAAGGAATCTACACAAAAGAGCAGGAAACTTTTATTGGATAGGCAATTCTATTCTCAACAGGAGTGAAAAAAAAAAACAACACCAAAGCACTATTTACTTAGCATGTAATATATTTCATGGAAGATTCAATGGAATTTTCGCATATAGGCTATGTATTCGCACCAAAGTACTTACTAAGCATTATATTCATATTACAAATAAGAAAATTAAAATCAGAGGGATTAAATTATATCTCCAAAGTTACACAGTATAAATGGTATGGTTGAGAATTAAACCTTGTTCTACATGGTTCCAAAGTTCATGCTCTTTCTTTGTATTTCACTACAAATTGATGAGATGTCATTTTGCTCTATAAATCAGTTTCTGATTAGTTTGCTTATTGTAAATCACTGCTACAGGGCCTATTCACTCACCCTACGTGGACTGGTAAAATAAAAAGTCTAAGTCATTAAACTTAGACTCGTTCCTAGACCCAGGGTTGCCTGTTGGAAAAATCCAACAGTCAAGCTTCTAGCATCTGTGGCTAGAAATCAAATATCTGCTTGCTCATTTGACCTGGATCTAGATAGAATCAATTCAGGTCATTTGTCACTAATTAATATGTGCTGAAACAATGTTCTAAACATCCAGGGTTCACAACCTTTTCATTCTGTATGTCTCAGGGATACCAGATTATAGTCCACCTCTTGATTAAGCTGGATGGATAAGTTAACCTTTGAGCTACATCCTGGCACATGAAAAAGAATGGCTTTGATAAGTAATGGAGCTGGACAAAAGGGAATTTTTTAAAACTAAAAAGAACAAATGGATATAAGAAAAGCACTTAAACCACTTCTTATACATGGATCTTCAGGATACAGCAACTTTAATAAACGAGTAACCATTAAATAAAGATGTGAAGATGGCACAATGTTAAAGAATGCTTTTGCCTGATCTCTGGTCCCTGATTGCTGAAATGGCTGCTATTTGCACTTAAGAGCATAGTCACCCTGGCCTATTCATCTGTTCTTTCTTGGAGAACATTCAAGATGACCACAAGGACACTTATTAGGTGTTAAGAGTACTGAAAATTAGGGAGATCTGGACTTATAAGGGTAGGAGCACTCCAAAAATGTTGAAGACTTAAGAAGGCATAATCATAGAAAGAAAGAAAAAAAAAAAAAAAAACACGGCAGCTACCTTCACATGCTTAAGTTAGAAATTAGAGACCAAGAAATAAATGGTGGACGATGATTCTATAAACAAGACTTGAAAGTTAGAAATTGTAAAAACTCAGTCTTGTCTTTCAGTAAAAGATGAATGCAAAGTGTCATAGATGGCAATTTAGAAACTGCTATTTCTTCAATGAAACCACTGTAGAGTTGAGATGTGAAGGACAATTGTTTTCTTATATTTTTCTTGGTGTGTAAAGTCAGAACCTATTTACCTCTTGACAACATTAAGTAAACCATATGCCTGGTAAGCTTTAATCTGAGGCACAAATGTTTTCATAAAGGATTCAAAGCTATAAGAATTCTATGTTTTGGGTAAGGATTTCACTAACAAATGAAATGTGGTACTTATCTGAGTAACTGTGGTGACATACATTTGAAGAGTTGTGAACCTGTACCTCTGAATTATATACAATGTTGTAATCCAGTATTACCTCAATAAAAAAAAATATAAAAAAGTGTAAGTAGAAACCAAAATGAAAAATTTCCTAAACTTACTAAAGCATTTTGAACCACGCTTTGTTAGATAAAACATATTACCTCTAAAGCCAGTATGAGAAATTAGGTATAAACTTGACATTATGCTAAGATCACAAGCTCTTCAAACCACAAATAACTGAATGAATTATAAATATCTTAATCCTTACCAAACTTTCTTTTTCTCGCCATATCTTTTACTGTGATCTACCATTATACTTTTGATCATCTGCTGAACCAACACTACTTATAACTAATCTTGGCTAAATCATGTCCTCTGACTTCCCGGAATCTGCACTTTGGCAGCTCAGGATTTTCAGGAAAATGTCATGTAACAGTGTTAACTGATATCGCTATGAATTTATGTTTACAGAATATCTCCAGTTCAGGAAAAATATATTGTCATTCTTTCAAAGGCATATCTCTACTATGCCATCTCTCCTGAATCCATCCTTTAGCTTTTCCTCTAGAAGTTTCTTTGTGCTGAATTCATGAACAATAAAAACAAGTCTCTTCTACACTGACAACTTTCCTTGCCTCTTTTAACTATTAGGTATTACCTTTTTTTCAATTTCAAAATTCCTAAGTATATACCATATAATCTAATTTATAAGAAAGTCAAGCACAGACAAATATAATCCATGACAGTAACTGTAACATGGAGTGCCTGTAGGTAGAGTCTATAGGGAAGTCTGGAACGGGATGTGGGAAAACTGTTTGGGATGATTGAGTAGGCTGTGGGTTACACTGCTCAATGCATCTGACAAAAGAGACTGAAATTTTAAAAGCCAAATATAAATTATCCCTCAAAAATATTTGTAAAGTATAACATGTGTTCTGATGTCTCCAACAAACTACTCTCATATTTCAATTTCTGGTTAACATTTCCATCACAGTATTATTTTGTAGTTATTCTTCCAGTAACCTCATATTTAAAACCCTATTAATTAGAAAATGTAGTCACCTTTTCAGGAAGGATTACTTACTTTTTGATAAGAGCTTTTATTCCTTTTAATGATAAAGTAGCTTCCTAAAATGTAGGATATATACGACATCATTTCAAGGGCATCCAATGCAATAAAATTATTTGTACTTATGTGCTTAGAGTTAGGCAGGAGAAAATATTAAGAAAAAAACTAGACTCCTCACTGAGACATTTGTACTCTGTGGTTTAAGATTGGCCTGCCTTGAGTAAACAAAAGGCACTTATACATGCTGGCTAAATATAAGTTTTCCTTTTTTCTCACTAATGCTCACCATTTTTTTCTAACTAAAATCTCTGTTTATGAAACTTTATATTTTGGAACCAGAACTGTGTACAATATGAACAATGCTAACTTATTAAAATTTTCAATTATCATTCATTATCTTACATTTTATAGAGTCAAATATTCCCTGAAGTAGAAGTTCTCAGTGAAAATTTTGGTTGAAAAGTCTGTTTACTAATATTTTATAATATAGTTAGACAAGAAAAATGCATGTATCTAAGACATGACATACATGTTCTAAGCATGATCTTGAACTAATGTGGAGGTTGACAGATCTACTATTCAAGTGCAACAACTACTTCACAGGCACTAAATGTGACAAAATAAGTTGTACATTATGTTAGCTTATTTTTAATCTTGCTGGTAGTGAAAAAAATATTTTCACATTATAAAAGACCTTCATTATGAAGGATGCAAAATTTATAAATTGTCAATCATCTAGATAAATTAACTTGCAGTCTCTGGAAAATTGCTGTTCCTTCCATTGACTAAGTGGCTTCAGGGAAAATAATTCAGTAATAAAATAAAATCTTCTAAATTTCTAAATAGCTTTACTACGTCTCTAAATCCACAACCTCAATATTCCACAGTTACATATTATAACACATTCACTATGAAAAATGTAGTAAACATCTGTGTTATCTCTAAAAGTCAACACAGGATTTTTTTTAGAGCAATTGCAAATTTTAAACTTTTCAAGAGAAATAGTCTAGTCTTAGGATGCAGGTGGCAACTATTGAATAATCCTCTTTTTCTCAAAACCCTAGAAACTTTCAATTCTTGTAAATTGAAAATTAAAAAAAAACTTAAAAGGAAAGTTATTTTTTATCAAAATGCCTTAAGAAAGTGGGTCAAGTTGTTTGCTGTCAGAAAATTCTATTTTTAAGGTTGTATAACCTATAGGGTTGTATAACCTATAGGTCCCTACACCTTTACCTTCTTAGCACATAGACTTAACTGGACACAGAAATAGACAAAGTAAGAAAATATATTTGTGTAGATAAAAATTTCATCACACAGGCAGTAAAATGTCTGCAAGAGAGCCAATATTAAAGAAATAGCCACCATAATGGCTGCTGCCCAAAACTATGTTTTGCTGACACAGTAGAACTAATACAGAGGGAGGGAAAATATTACTGAAATTCTAATACTGGGATGCTCCTTTTGGTTATATATGTTTTAATCAGAATTATCAAGTGATATTGGTTTGTATCCCTTCACATGACTGGAACATGATTTTGTGGAAGATATGAAACAAAATAAGGTTAACTTACATTGTATCTGTTAAATAGTAGGTCAATTATGAGGAAGTAGCTTTTTAAAATAATATCCAAGATACAGATTAAATATGGTCATGCTGACACTTTATTTTTCTTGTATACATGAATGTGATCTCCCTCAGTTTTCAAGTAAAATTTAGAGAATGCACAGCTATATTCAGTGTGTCTTGGAAAAGTGCCTGGATAAGAAGACTGTGTAAGACAGATGGGAAGGTTAGGTCAGCAATATAGAATTTTGAACTATATGCAATACAAGCTTCATAAGTACCTATTTTTTATTAAGCTACTCAGGCCTTAAGCAATGCTTTTGAAATGACTGTCAATGGTCAATCATGTTTTCAGAGTAATACTGAGTTTGAAACATTATAGACTTTTGTTAGCTTTATGTCACAACTATTTTGCTATGGGTAATGGAAACCTGAATAAAGGTTTTTCCCACAATATCAGTATGTATTCATATTCATTGATGAAAATGTAATTATTTTTTTAAAAACCTATTTTACATTGTCGCATACAAATCCTCTAATATATACAAACTTCAACTGTAAACTAGACTATCATAACTTAAGATGGCAAAAGTTATTTGGTGACACTAGAGAGTCAGATAGTTGTTACATTTATACATGTATATTACTTTTTCATAAAGTGAAATTGCTATATATAATATATAATCAAAGATCTTTTGGGGGACATATCAGTATTATTGTCCCCAAACAGTTGTTCTTTGTCTCTCATATTCCCTTTGCCTATCTCTTGGTAAATTTATGTGCCACCCCCTCAAAGGACATTAAGTGCTAAGGAAGCAAAGCATAAAAATATTACCTATACTGGTTTTAATATCTATCCTAATGATAATTATTTGATGACTATTGAATGAAATGTATTCATTAACTAGCCACACTGTTATTGTAATCTGGTGACTGACTTTTGACTTCTCATAAATCACTGATGAAAATAAGATTGTTTTCTTTTCATTTGATTCCAGAAATATTTGACATAAATATTTGACTGTTGGTATAAAATGTCATACTAAAAGTATCATTTTTGACTATGTTTTCTTTGGATTATGGAAATTCTCCAGTAACTCCACTTCCTTTGAAAATAATTAAACTATATGGAGTGCATGCAATAAATTTGTAGTAAGGTTGGATTTGATCAGCAGTCATTCACATGGGAGAGCATATCTATAGTATTAACAGATACTGTCCTCCAGAGTCTATAGTATTTTGTAGACAGTACTTAATAAATATTTACTTACTTGATGAGTATGTCTATTTTATTACAAGTCAAAATAGGAGCTGGTAAGGCAGGAGAGAAAACAATGGACTAAGATTCAGATTAAATTGTTTTAGTAATTTCTTTGTTTCTACTTATCATAAGACATTCATGGTCTTCCCAAATTATTATCTCTAGGCTCCATACTATTTTTATTGCTTGGAATGTTTTCTCACTTGATTACTGTCACCAAAAAGTCAGTTGTTACATTTATATGTGCATGTTATTTTTCATAAAATGAAATGCTATATATAATATATAATCAAAGCTTTTTGGGGGACATACCAGTATTACTGTCCTCAAAACAATTGTTTTTTTTGTCTCTCTTTATTCCCTTTGCCTATCTCTTTGTAAATTTACGGGCCACCTCCTCAAAGGACATAATTGCCAAGGAAGCAAAGTATAAAAATATTACTTATATAAGTTTCAAATAAAACCCCACTTCTTCACCTAACTCTGGTTTAACTTTAGTGGCCATTATCTCTTCCCTTCTACACTTACAAGTTTTTCAATTTACCCCTCATTTTATTTAATTTTACATGAACTATAATTGACTAATGCTATTGAATTGCGTAACATAATCCCCCCCACTCCCATCAACAAATCCAGAAGTCTCAAACTTGCAGTTGAATTTGTCTCATATACATACATGTTTTATTTGACCATTATAAAATCTCACTGTTCAGCTAGTTACAGATATTAATGTAAGATTATATGAGAAAAATTTAAGTTTCATGGTTCCTCTAGGACAAGTCACACTGGGCCTGCATTCTTGCTAGCAGTGAACAGAAGTGAACAGCTACTGATCCTTTAGTTCAGGCACATACTTCTGTCAGTCCCCACCTAGCTTGCTTTATGTTCTCTGCCTGAAGTCTGTGCGATATTTGAGATTTTAACCCTACATGACACTCCATGCTAATATATGCCTCCCCCCTTCACTCTCTCTCTCTCTTTCACTCTCTCCCCAAACATACTCAAATTCTCTACAATGATCTGAGGTCTCATCCTAAAAATCTCTTAGACATTTTATATGCAAGATATTTACTTTTTTGAAAAAAATGATCTCAATTGTTTTCTATATATCAGTGAAGTAGGATTCAATGAAAAATGATGTTAAACCCATTCTTTCTTTAATTCCTACCTTCACTAATGGTATGTTGGAAAATTATAAATTGAAAAGCTATTTAGACTTATTCTTCTACATCTCTAGATACAGAGATTGATTTCTCAAGTTCTGTAAAATTTACTGCCCTCAGGAATCTGTACTTGGTGAAATGATAATCCTTTCTCTGTGAGGGTACCTGTCCTTAAAATGAACAGAACCCCACTGGGTGATTCCCTTAGCTCTGACTACATATTCTAGGGGACAGAGTCAATTTATAGTCAACAGTAAAAGAGTTGTTTTAGAGCCCAAATTCACTTTCATGGAGCTTGCAAAATGGCACTTTGAATCATTTAAATGATCTAAGAGTTGATTGGTGAAATGTTTGGCACCAGAAAGTCTGGCAGGCGGCCCTCAAGACAAGCAGCACTTCGACCTATATCCCATCTGACTTTTTCTATTAGAAGCACTATATGTGAGAGAAACAGGAAATCTGTACAGCACTTTTAAAGCAAGTGTGGTGAATTATAAATTAATGAGGGTTTAGTATGGGAAGGGAATAACATCTGCAGAAGAGCGGATTTCATAAAGACAAAAGGGAAAAAAGGTTTCCCTTAATAAAACATAACCTTTCTGCATGCACAATCAATTCTCAATTAGTCATACCAGAGAGAGTATCCACCACAGACTGTCAAAACTGCTTCATTCAATTGCTTCCTTCCCCCTACAGTATTCTCTCATTTTGCCTCCTCTCACTCAAGATACTCCTTGCATTAATATCGCCAACAATTTTCTTCCATCTCTTTCTGCCATCAAAAAATGCAATTATTTTTTATTTCAATGAAACCTCTACTGCATGATATAGTTTTTCCTCCCACCATTTCCTGCCCTTTCTCTGACCAAGTCTAAAACTCAGTCTATCAGAGTGGCTAGGAAACCAAAAGAAACAGAAACTAAGAGGAGAAATTATTTCCCAAGGAAGTTCTCCAATTCATTCTTTATACCTCTTTAGTGAGTATACAGTGGACTTGGAAATTAAAACAGATTACAGGATATATTTGGAATGACTTTAAAATTAAACTCAACAATTATGGGATTTTATTAGGTGCCGCAAGAGAATGAGCTCCCTGCCCTACACTGCTTACAATCTAATTGGGAGAGAAAATAGAAGACACTTTTGCAAGTAACTGTGACATACAATAGGGATTGGAACACGGTAGCACCATCAATTTATTACCCACATAAAGCAGGCATGTGGCCACCCTGTAATTTCTTCAGAAGACAATAACTGAGCATTCACTATTTATCAGATGCTATGTAAAACCCAGGGAATACCAAGATGAACAAGGTAATATTGCATCTTCACAGTATATTAGGAGAGCAATGCAAAGAGCATCATGATTAAAACAATCATTTAAGACTAGAAAACATGACTACATTGGCAGCAATGGGAAGGTTTCTCTCCCTGCATGGGAATGGGCAGCCGTGCCTACAAAATCCTCACAGAGAAGGAGCTCTATCTTAAAGGGCAAGGAGAGAAAGGCATTTCACTCTGAAGCACCACCAAGAAGGTGAAGAGGCTAGGGAACATGAGAAAATATTATGAATTCTGGAAGAGTTCATAAATTTTAATGATGAATGTATTCACAGGATCTGGACAGGGAAATGCTAAGAGATGAAGCAGGGAAGAAATCTAATCATGGGGAAAAAAAAAAATTTACTGATATGTATGTGTTAAGCACAGGGCCCGGTAAATAACAGGTGTTAAATTTTCACATGAATTAATAATTGAATACCGAAATTGGCATTAATCCTAAGAATTTTGAATATTTATAGAAGAATTTGCATTTGGGGAAAATTCTCCATCCAAGAGGTGAGTATGATGGTTGGATTGGAGGAGTTGAGATTAAAGAGAGAGAAACTAGACAGGATATTCTTACAGTAAGTCACAGAAGATGACAAGAGTGCCAAGAAAAGGGACAGCTGAAAAAGGAGCAGAGCTATTTTATATGTCAATAGTTTTATGAATAACTGGGTTTGAAATGGTACAAGAGAGTCAAATGTGAAGATATTTTCAGGTTTTTAATTCAGATAAATGAAAAACAGGTATAAAAACAGGTTTAATATCCACCTTAGCTAATACATGCTTAGAAGAAAGTCCTTGCGTACCTGTATGAAGTACACCTTATATTTATTTAGATATATTTTAAATGATTAACTATCTAGTTTACCACTCCAACAAACTAGGAACTAAAATTTTGAGCAGGTAGTTGTTCTGCTTAAGAAATAACAGTCACTAGCTTAATTAAAGAAAGACAAAAATAAACTTTAAAAATAGAAGGAAAACAACAAGGACACCGTTTCTGGCATGCTTAATGCTATTAAACATTTCTCTCCATCCTGGAGAACAACTCTGCCTTGCTCCACATCTGTGTGGCTTTCTCACAAGTCAGTGACACACCCAGCTTCACTAAAGGGTGAAGAAAATGGCTCCTCGCTTAAAGCAACAGCACAGAACTCAAGGTATTTTCCAGAGAAAGTAACCTTAATCTTGAACCACTACTGTTAAATAGAACTCAAGCAATTGGTTGAACTAATTTTTTAAGATGAATAATGATTTGCAATCCAACAATTCCTGGAAATTGTATTTGAATACTGGTGTGTCCCTTAGTTGCAGAAACTAGGCTGCAGAGTCACTTTTACTACAAAGACACATTTTTTTCCCCGCGTTGCATGTGCAGAAAACTATAATATTATATGGATCTAAGAAAGAGAATTTTTATCTTTATCTCTTTATAATAAACATGCTCTTTATAAGGGTTTTTTTTTCTTGTGCACAATACCAATATCCTTTCATTCATTCAAGATCCATTTATTGATTATAATTTTCCAAATACCGTGCTAGCTTTTGGAGACTAAAAAAGCCACTACCATTAAGGTACTTTCAAAACTCTGGGGGGAGAAAGATGATTAAGCCATTAATTAATTATAATCCAGTGCTATAGGCATAGTAATAGTCATAGTCTCAATACACAGTACTACAGAGGAGGGGCACCTAATCATGCAATGCTGGGAGTGGATAACGGATTTCTCAGTAGAGTTTCAAGTCAGCTAAGTGAAGAAAGGTGGGATATACCAGGTAAAACAGAGCATATAGGAGGACATGGAGACACTACAGTTTTCCTCATTACCAGAAACAGTTCTGATTCTTCTACACATCTGAACAGGCAGCACCAACGACATCTCTGTTTTTGTGACTGTCCGTCATTTGTGAGGCTTCTAGCAGGGGACAGTGCTTCATGATGCACACTTTCTTGTACTGATATCATCCCTAGCCTGATCTTACTGGTTTTACTTAATTCAGTTATGTCCTGATTTCCTCATTTTGCTAACATTGTTTTAAGAGTATTTTGTAACTCTTTAGTAGTAACATCATTTAGAACAAAGGTAATGATCCCAAATGCCTAAAAAAGCCACTGAAAGCTTCATGTATGATTGAATTCATAATGATCACTCTTAAGTCATCAAGAAAAATTTAAACTTTGCATGTTCTATATCATAAGGCACATTGCTTTCAAATACTCTGATCATTTTTAAATGGTTAGTTTTATAATATTGCGTGAATAGACTTACAGACCTTTAGGTAAAGAGAAAACTTGCCTAAGTGGAATTGCTCTTCCCTGAAGGTCATTGTAAGCAAAAGCTTTCAGTGCTTGATTTAGAAATAGTTTTATTTTAATAAAAAATAACTGAAAGTCTACCCAAGGACTCTATTGTATTCATATTAAAAGAAATGTATCACCTTTGTGTATTTGGATGAGCCGGTCTGATACATAGCCACATGTAAAACATAAATTAGAGCTCAAGGAATCCCATGTGCAATAGTAGTCTGATAAGTCTTACTCAAGCTTGAATAAGCAATTGTTACATAAATTATGAATATACTTTTGCTGAAAGTGCATAGAAAAAAATACTGGAAAGGATATCTTGCACCCAATTTATCACTGAAATCATTTAAAGGGCCTAATTTAGTGAATAACTTACCAGAATCTATTTGTATTTTATCACTGGCGATTTATAATTTTCTAAGTCATTCAATTAAATTTTTAAAAAAGATTTGTTTATGCATACAAGCTGGGGTGCAAGCCAGAGGTATGGGGCAGTGAGAGGGTTCACCAGAGACAGAGTGGGAGCAGAATAGGCAGATCTACTGAGCTATACTGCTGAGGGGAGCAGCGGGGGAGGCAGGAGGGTCTGCTGCGCCATGTGGGAATTTCCCCAGCCAAGCATCGAATTCGCACCTTGGCTGCAGAAAGACCCACAGCGCTGCACTTAACCCGTTGCGCCACCAGGGAGGCCCTCAATTAATATTTTTAATATTATTCTTCTGTACCATTTTTGAACTTCTCTCTAATCATTTTCTCCGCAAAAAAAGCAAAACAAAACAAAACAAAACAGACTTTTGGTAAAATATCACTATACATATAATTAAGTTCATAAACAACATTTTAAAAGTCTTAAAAGACAAGGAGTTGCCTTAACCTCTTCTAGGATTGAACTAGAGTCTGTTCTTATGTGGCAAGTCACCCAACAAATTATAATGAGCATCTGCAACTTTCCAGCACTATTTTAGGTACCATTTAGCAGTAAACAATGAGGAAGAGTTCATTCAGAACTTTTTCTAATGGAATGTCACTGAGAATTAATAGAATATGGAACAAAGGAGCCAGAATCGGAACACAGGCTGACTGAATCAGTGTCCATGATAAAACCCTCAGTATACTCAGCTCCCCATGTTAAAAAAGAAGTTAATACAGACTAAAACATATTGATAGATGACATTCCCATGTGACATTTTAGTGCCTGGTTCCAGTCATGCCTAGTAGTGTACCCTTATACTTCCTAGTACTCCAAGTCAACAAATTCTGTTTACTTAAAATAGTTTCCTGTTCATTAAGTGAGATCTATCTAATAATCTCTTGGATAATATTTTGTAATAAGTCGCTAGGGGTGTGAATAAGTTAAGGAAAGTATTATTTGAAAACAGTATTAGCTGGAAACAAAAACAAAGTACCTGTCATAAACCTAGAATTTTCAAAATTACATTAAAATAAATATGAACATAAGATTATCTCACTTTTAATAAAGTGGATTGTGCTCTTGAATAACTTATCTAATCTCCCAGTGCCTCAGTTTCTTCATGCATATATGGGTAAAATAGCACATACAAATGATTTGAAGATAAAAATCAAGTGAAAATAATAGATACACATTTTTACATGAAATTACTTACAAATTAAAAGTACTAATACATAATACAAATATTATCATTATAACCATTGGCTTTCTCAAAGGGGTTTATGGCACTCACACAATTGAAAAACACTCCCTATGATTTCATGAATATTTCATATTAGATGTAATATATAACAAATGATTTTTCAAGGTATTTCAAATGCTGCATGGAAAGCTAAATGGGTCCATATGATGTGTTAAGAGATCAGTTGACCTAGAGCATTGAGAAGCTAAAGAAGATGGTGTGAGGTCTGCGTATGAATTTTGGTAGAACTTCTACCAAAATGCCTCTGCTTCTTCAGAGCAATGGGGATGGACGCTGAGGGATACTATGGAGTCTCAGTCACTGTCTGGAAGAAAGGAAGGGAAGAAAATAGAGATTCCAAGCCCCAGAAACTGATAAGGAGAGAAAACTCCTTTGACCCAGTGATTTACTTGGGGGAGAGGGACAACACTTACTTGAAGAGGCTACTTTATGTTATATACAGAGCACTTTCAAAATGGTAAATCTGTGACAAGTATTCATGAAGCCATTATTAGAACCTTCATTCATTCATTCATTCATTCATTCATTTAAAGGTAACATTGGTTTACAGCATTGTATACTATTTAGATGTATAGGGTAACACCCTTCAGATGTTACCACACCACACCCTCCATCAAGGCACTGAAAACAGTAGTATCTAAGAAGGAATAAATAGTGCTCAGAAGTCAGTGAAATGTAGCTCACTTTTTGCTTCACAAAGACAAGGATCTATTATGTTTTATGTGCTAATGAGAGATACAAGAATGCTGCATAATAAACTAGTTTGGGTTTAAGTAGCACTATTTTTATATTCATCATTTGGAAAAAGATGAGAAAACATTCCATTTAATAAAAGTAATATACCACCACTGAAGTCTACAAACAATACCAACATGATCTTGGTGATTTTCTTCCTCTATTTCTCATTAGTTTCAACCCAGTATTCAATAAATGTAAATCCTATAAGGCTGATTGGTTTGATTAACCTAATAAAGAAAAAAAGTCAGTCACTTATCAACCTTCACCTGACATTGACATAAAGTCTTTACATGGCACAGTTCCTGGGTTTTGTCACTTGAAATGGGACAAGGAATTGCTAGTAGAATGAATAGGGTTGGAGTGCAGTGGATTAATTAAGCAGCTCTCAGGAATGATATTGAAAGGTAACTGATTAATTGAACATTGAAGCCATCTAATCAAATAGCAGACACAATAAATATGTTTCTTCAGAGATAAATTACACCCTGATTAGCATATTCATTATACACTTGAATTAACTCTTTCTGTACTTTCAAAGCTTTTCTGGATGGAAAGGGCACTCTGCCTCAGATTCTCTTAGATGTCATTCTAAAAATGCCTGGTAAACATGCTTGTATTCCTTCAAGATTTCAGCCATTTGTTTATCAAATATGAAAGCTTTATGTTGACAAAAAAAAAAATTGGGAAAGCTCCTGAATCATCATTATTTGACACAGCCTGCAGTCAGGCAAAGCATACAACGGTACTGAAGATACATGAACAAGAATCTAAGTTATACTGAACCCAGGGTTTAATTACAAAGAGAACAACATAGAGTTGTGAAAATATTAATGCCAAAGATACACCAACCTACTTATACATGAAAATATTTCTTTTGAGGTGTAAAAACAAGTTTGTTCGCTCTTTTACGAGCCTATATAAAAGACAGTCACTTTACAAGTATGAAGCTTTAGTAATAAAAAGGGTGAATCTTAAATCAGGGTGACTGGAGGAAGAAAAATTCAAGGAGGTTAAAACAGTTCATTTGTACTCTTACTGTCTTCCCTTTTGTTTAAACTGAGATCCCACCCCCCATTTCTGACACCCGGGCAGGATCCATTTGCCACAGCTGCACAACTGGATGAATAGAAAGAGTCTGCTCCCTGTGCCTGTGGATGCTCATCATCAAAAGGGGTCTGTCATCCCCTAGTCCAAAGGCAAGTTCCCTGCCAGCCAGGAGGAACAGAGCTTCATGGGGGAAGGGCAGGAAATCCCAGAGATAAGAAACATGGCCTTGTAAACATCTAAGCCCGGACAGCTTGGAATCCTAATGCAGAGTCCTAAGAGTCCTAACTGGAGTCTCATGTCAATGACTTTCTTACATAAATTCAAGCTCCACCTAAGGGAGAGGTCTCCAGGAGAGCAGTCCTGTGAATGCCTGTACTGCCACAGATGTCATGTGGAAAATTGGACGGAACCATGGTTACTCATCTCTCTAAGCTGGAACTGGGTAAAATGGCAATATCATGTTAGAGACAAGATGCTTCAGAGCTGCTGACTGAAAAGAACAATGTTCAAGGAATTCATTGTATTACTGGAATTGTGTTTTTAATGGCTACTAAAAAACGACAAGCAATATTTTCCTTTAAGCTTAAAGGGATCTCATCAGATCAGTCACTAACTGATAACTTTACACTACATGGTATTTTATGTGTATACATGTGATACATAGATATAGATGAGTTTCTTTAAATTGATCAGAAAGAGTAGGTCTTTTAAATATATGTATATACCTCATTTCCACCTTTTACAGAATCCTAAAATTGAAAGCTTTATGAACAAAAAGAAGAAATATGTAAATTGTATGTGATATAAAGTTATTGTTCAGTTAGGGACTGATCTGATGAAATTCCTTTAAGATAAAAGAAAAATGTCACTTGCTGTTTTTTAGTTTCCATTACATATATATGAAAATTGCTTTAAGTTGATTAGAAAAAGCAGGTCTCTATATGGAAATGAAATGCTTTCAGTTTATTGAAATATAGTTCAGCTCCAAATTTCCTTTAAATAACTAACTTCACTTTTAGGAAAAAGTGTCCCCAGACCATTAGAACTGCAGAGTCCCAACTGCTTTTTGGCATAGGTGATGGTATCTATATATCAAGGGTTTGTGTTAAACACATCCAATCACAGATACATACATACATATATATATTACATAGTCAGGATTCTAAAACACTTAGCTTCCTTATTTTTGGTCTGTACCTTTGAACATTTTAAAGAGAAAAATAAATACCCTTTCATTTTTCTCTTGTGTTTACTGGTAACAATTTTAGGAAGGAAGAATGAACTCCATTCCATGCCCAACACTAGCACGACTTGATGACAAAAGCATAGCAGTTGTTATAAATATGCTAGAGTTTTCTGAATTATATTTCAAAAATTATAAAGGTAAATGTGTTCCTCTCTGCATAGGACAGATGGTGATTTATCTTTAAAAGGATACTCAGTCCTCTTTGAGATTCTGCAATCTACTTCTATAGTCCTTTTATATCTTTCCCTCTTAGCAAATTCTTCCAAATTTTAAAAATAAAAATTATCTGTTCGTGCATTACTTAACTAGCATTTACTATAGCTGAAGATGTAGAAATTGTGTGATAGATTTAGAATATGACTTCAGTGTTAATTTTACCACATTTTTGTTATTGTTGCTCTTGAGCTCATTATAAATATCATTATTATCTTTTAGACTTAGACAATGAAGTCTGCCTAATAATTGGCTTCATATATCATACATCAAATAAACTTTTGGTTGTCAGATATGCTTAGAAAGTATGAGCAATTAAAAAATTATGTATACATTTATAATTTCTTTCTAAGAATGCCTTGAAAATTCCACAAAAGTCATTGCTTGTATTTGTTAAGACAAAACAGATTGGTGTCATGAATTATTATGATATAAAAGTGAATCAGTGAGATTTACCTCACTGATTATGGATGAGAGAATGAGAGAGGGAGAGGGAGAAGGAGAGGGAGAGTGGGGGGAGAGTGTGTGGGGGGGAGAGAGAGAGAGAGAGAGAGAAAGAGAGAGAAGGAAGATCAAGAGAATGAATATTTCTCAAGTGCATACAGAAACTAAAATATTACTTAGCATCTTGGTTCTAATTGTGAACATAGACACCTTGCAAACTAGAGGATCCTGATTTAGTTAGTTGTGTCATTTTAAAGTTTTTTTTTTTAATCTTCAGAACAAACTTAAGATGCATTTTGGGACCTTTCTGAATTAATTTTATATTATATTTGATCAATATTTTTGTCTTCTTACAGAAAATAAGTTGCAATATCATTGTAAAAGTAAATGTAACCTCTATTTTGAATGTATTACACAAATCAGAATTTCTCACTCTTTGATGAATAAATCATGCTCTTTTAAAGGTTAAAAAACTAGTGGTGATCTAGTTTTATTCAAAAGGTATAAAATGAAGGCCTCCCTGGTGGTTCAAGGGGAGGTCAGCACTACGAAGCTATCATCAGATCCCGGAGTTCCATCCAGGCCAGGGAGCTGACCCATGTGGCACAGCAGACTTCTCCTGTCTCGCCAGCTGCTCCCCTCAGCAGTTTATTTTAGTCAATGCACCTGTTCTGCTCCCCACTCTGTCCCTGGAGAATCCACTCACCACCACCCCCCGCACCTCTGGCCTACACCCCAGTTCTTGTATGCGCACATAAATAAAAGAAGAAATCTTTAAAAATAAAATAAAGGGTATAAAATGAGTTCAGTGCTTAGACTGTGCTATAGAATTATCCCAGATTTCTTGATCAGAAATGCTATTAAAAGTTCAATCTGTTTGTGGCGGTGTGACAAGAGAGTTCCAAAACTGGGTGTGGATTAAATGAAAGTAGGCATTAAACAAACATTTGATTTATCTGTGTAATACTTTGAAGGTAAGAGAGATTTGAGTTTACATCAAAGAATTGAAAGCTGTAACTGTCCTGATTTGAAATTATTCATGTCAGCAAGTTTATATATAGAACTGCTTGAAACTTGCCTATACTTCTTTGAAAGATCATTTAAAATAAAATTCTACATTTGTCCAGTATTTAAGGTCTTGACTACATATATGTTTTATTAGAATGTCAACACAAACTATTTTAAAATATATATATTTAGTATATTTCTTGGTTTAAAAAGTTTATATTTTAGAGAAACCCCAGGTATGGCTATAATTAGCAAATTATTAAGTTCCACTATATGTCTTTTATTTTATTCAATGTCTTTTTGATAGCCATGGTTAATTAATCGGTTCTCAACAATTTTTTAGCTTTTAGAAAGATCACTTGTACAACATGTTCCACTCAGGAACACTACAACAAGCACAAGTGCAATTTTCGACATAGTGGAAGTAGAGGGAACAGAGAGTAGGCATGTTAGATTTATAGGAAGCTGGGGGGAAAAGGAAAGGAGCTTGAAAAAAAATACCTCTAAGGATAATGGTTGGACGCCCAGGAATGTATACTTGTTCAAAATCAGTGATTACATGGATAACCAAATTATTATAATAATAAAAAATACTACATACAACATTTTAATAGTATGCTTGGTAGCTTAAAAAGCTGCATTCTCAAAATAGGGATTTAAAAAGACATTTAGCTTGAAGGAACTGATTTTATTAAATAATGTAAATTTCCACCCCTCTCAGTAACATTTTGATATATTAAATGCCTCTCCCAACCTGAGAATATGGAAGTCATTTTCAGGATTAACTGTTTTTTTAAAAAAACTTTCCCCTTCAAATATTAACATTTTTTCACTTATCCTAAGTAACAAAGTGAAAATATATTTTTGTTACTTCCTTAGAGAAGAATCAATAGGTTTTAAAAATTACTTGGTCACATCCTGCAATGATTTAATATACTTTTCAAATAAAAAGCTCATCTACTTTAGCCCACGATTATCTTTTTTTTTTATAATATATATTTTTATTGTTATTTATGTCTTTTACATTTTGCATTCCCCTTGGGTAGCCCACCACCAATTCACCCGTGATCCATCTCCATGGTCCCTT
>PVIJ01015700.1:0-22565 GCA_004024925.1 Scalopus aquaticus
TTGAGTTGACTTTTGTGCAGGGTGTGAGGTAGTAGTCTAGCTTCATTTTTTTGCATGTGGCTGTCCAGTTTTCCCAGCACCATTTATTGAATAGACTGTCCTTGTTCCACTGCATTTTCTTTGCTCCTTTGTCGAAGATTAGTTGTTCATAGATATGTGGCTTTAATTCTGGGTATTCTATTCGGTTCCATTGGTCTTTAGTAGACTTTTGATCAAGAGAATTTGAGGGCTGCAAGTCATAATATTTCCCCTATCCTTCCTTTCCTCATTTATAAAATGAAAATTGATATAAGATGTATATGATTAAGAAATACAGCCTCTTTGGGTGTATGTTACTACACCACACCCATCACCAGAGCACCCAGAGTCCTCTATTACAGTTTCTTGAGCCCCCTCCACCCTCTTTGCATCCACCTTTTGTTTTATGTAGTTGAATTTCCTTAACTTCTGGGGAGGTCAGTGTTGATGGCTGATGTCCAAGAGATGACTCTGGTTTCTCTACAAGTCATGGAAACCTCTAGGTCCAGTGCTGCTCTAGACTACTTTCAGGTTATCTTCCCATGAACAAAGCAGGGGAATTCCTCTGACATCTTCTACATCTGCATGTCCAATATTAAATCTTAAATGTTTCCACCACAAAAGAAGGATAATAATTATGTGACATTATGGAAGTATCCACTAACAATATGGTGGTAATTGTACTACAATATGTTAATGTATCAAATCAACACTATCCGTTAAACCTACAAAATGTTATATATCAATAGAAAAAAAGGGGCATGTTTATTAAAATAGTTATGGCAGTAAGTAGGAAATAAAGAGGGGAAGAATCTGAAAGCTACCTTACTTCATATGTACAAGAATTAATATTTTATTATTCATCATACTTTCATTCACATAGTAGTTTGTGCATTTTTTATATGTATTTGGTGAACTCTGAGTTTCACCCATTGTGCATAGACACTAGGGATACAGTTGTAAATATGGCAGATGGTTCAACAGAAAATAAATATGAGAATGGAAAAAACTAATGGAATGGAGGCCATTTCTGGCAAAGGATACAGGATGAGAAAGTACTTGCAGATAAGAAACAAAATGATGTTTCTGGGAAGAACAGGTGATTCAACCATACACTTATTCAATAAATATTTTTGATTATCAGATGCCAGGAACTCTCTTAGATGTCAGGTTCTTATGATTATAAGATTATGCTTGCATTTCTTCAAAATTTGCCATCTATCCCTTTTATCAGATTATCACAATTTGTAGCATTTCCCAGATACTAAGTTACCTCTCTCAGCTTTCACTTACTTTTTACAGGGTAGGGTTGGAAACATAACTCAGACAAGATGTGTAATAGCTGAACTTGGATTTGGTGTGGCTCTTTAACTCAACTAAAATACTAATTCCAAAATAATCACCCATTTTATTTTTCAATTTTATTTTAGTAAAATTGATTTATAAAATTATGTAAGTTTAAGGAAGTACATCATTAGAAAATAATGTGTATTTACTAAGTTGAACACTAAAAGTCCTATTTTAAACATATTTATTCAGAAATTCTGGGAAATAAAGTCTTTATAGCATCAAAGAAATAACAGCCACTAAACTCATCACTGCAATCATTTACTATTGTTGTAACAAATTACCACCATTTTAGTTCCTTAAAACAACATAAATTTTATTATCTTGTAATCCCATTAAGGTATAAGACCAAAATAGGTATCACTGGGCTTAAATAAGGTGTCAGCAGGAATAATATTCCTTTTTGAAGGACCTGATGGAAGAATCCTTTTCCTTGTGTTTTGTTGTTGTTGTTGTTGCTTGTTGTTTCCAGAGGTCACTTGAATTTCTTTTGTCATGGTCCTTTATAATGCTCCATCTCTTCCATCATCACATCTATTGCTACTTTGATGTTCCTGCCTTTCTCTTTACAAGGACCCTCTTGATTACTTTGGATATGCCCAGTTAATTCAGAATGATTCCCTAATCTCAATATTCTTAACTATATCTATAAAATCCTTCACCATGTTAGGTAATATATTGGCAGACTCTGGAAATGAGAACAAGAAAACTTTGAGAGATGATTGTTCACTCTATCACAATCTCCATTCCACACAGATTGACATTTACCTAACATGAAAATACATACACATCTCCAAAGTCTCATCCTATTGTAGCATCAACTCTAAGTTCAAAACTTCATTTTGATATTATCAGCCCCAAAGTCTAAATCTAAGTAATTAAATAATGCATGGTTAAGTTTCTGGGTATAATTTCTCCTGAGTCAAAATTCTTCTTTATACATGTACCTATGAACCTAGAACCTAGTAAATGAATTCTCAGTATCAAAATGGAATTGTGACTGGCATAGGACACCTGTTATAGACATTCCCATTGCAAGGAAGAAACTGGAAGAAAAATGGTGTCACAAATCTCAACTTCTAAAATCCAGTCGGCCAACCTCTCTTACATTTCAAGGCCTATGAAAAAATTCTATGTGACTCAAGGCTCTTCTTTCTGGGCCCACATCCTACCCTGTGGGCTCTGAACTCTGGGCAGTCCTTTTTTTTTTTTTTTTTTTTCCATCAAGAAATGAAGAGAATTGTGGCGTAATTTATCAGCCAACTTCCTGCCTATAAAATTTTGGAAATCAACAACCTTCTTTCATTTCTTCCTGTCATTGACCCCTTTAAGCCTAAGCTGTCAGTGTTTCTGCTGGTATAGCATCAAAATATTGTGGGCCTTCAGTGTATGTTAAGGGAGTTCACTCTATTAGTCAAGAGGCTCCTCAGTGGGTATTCCCTAAACAATTCTATCTTTATTTTTAGCTTCTGCTAAAATGGCAGATAGGATTCATGATTTGTGAGCTTAATATCTTCAAAGATCTCTCTGTATGACTGAATACTGTGCTTTTTTTGTCCCTTTTAAGGCACTAGCCAAAGGCTTTCTGGTCACAGCCTGGGTTTTTTCCTCTAGATCCTGCTTTCCTATCAGTGAATCTCCTAATTTTGATATATTTTGCTATTGGATACGGTGAGAATGTTGCAAATGATCTAGTCCTGGTTCTTTGCTTAATGGTTCCTCCTTCAATTTATCACATTCCTCTTACATTTTTTTTTTAATTACTTTTTTTTTTAAGATTTATTTTTTATTTTTTATACATACAAGCTGGGGTACAGGCCAGAGGCGTGGGGCGGTGAGAGGGTTCACCAGAAACAGAGTGGGAAGCAGCACAGGCAGATCAGAAACACACTGCTGAGGGGAGCAGCGGGCGAGGCAGGAGAGGTCTGCCACGCCATGTGGGATTCTCCCCGGCCGGGCGTCGAACTCGCGTCGCCGCTGCCGACAGCTCCACAGCACAGCGCTTAACCGCTGCGCCACTGGGGAGGCCCCTCCTCTTACATTTTAATAACAAGTAGCAAGAAAAAAAAATAGGGCACACCTTCAGAACTTAATTAGAAGTTAAATATCAGTTACATACCCAATTTCATTGCTCACACATTTTGCTTTCTATAGAGGAGAGAACATAATTCATTTAAATATTCCACTAAGTAAGAGGATCATCTTACCTCAAGTCTTCAGTGACAAGTTCCTCTTCCCTTTAATCATTTATATTTTTATTCAGCTTGTATATAATGATGCACATATTCCCAGAGACAGTATAGGTTTTCTCTACTGTGCGCCTCACTTTTTTGACAGATTCTACCCAAGTTCCAAAGCCACTTCTACTTTTTTAGGTATTAGTTACAGCACTAGTAATTTTCCACGTTCTATAATCTATCAATGCCCCCTTGGTGCTGTAACAAACTTACTTAAAATTACCCTAACTTAGTATATAATTCTGGATGGCACAAGTCTAAAATCAATCCTTTCACTGAGTCAGTATTTGCAGGACTGGTTCCTATGGGAGGTTCTGTAGAAAATCAATTTTTTTTTTTTTTTTTACACATTTTAACTTTCTGTAGTCTACTTGTATTTCTTAGTGTCTGACACTTTCCTTATGTTATTCTAATAACTTGCTTTCATCATCACAGTATCTATTATAAGGATTCATCATCATATTGTACCCACCCAGATAGCCCCTGGCATCTCCATACCTCAGGACTTTTAATCATGTTTGCAGAGTCCCTTTCATCATGGAAGATAACATATTCATAGCTCCCAGGGATACAACATGAATATTTGAGGGAACCATTACGTAGTCTAAAACAGAACAGTTTTCTTGTCTTTTCAGTTTCTAGAGACTGATCTTATTCCTTCTCTCATTTTCTTAACTTAATGTCCAGCAAGAGCAAAATTGTTCTTGAATTTCATCATTCTGACACAGATCCCTTGTCAGTTTCTTTCTGGGACTTTAATTATCTCTTCTGCCTTCATCTACCAAATTTAAGCACTCTTGTAATTACATGGGGCCCACCCAGCTAAACTACAACTGTCCAAAGTTTAAAATCAACGTTTTTTAAATCAAACTTTAAACTTTCAGGTAAGCAATAAACACAGTTTCACTTTTTATATTGAGAGGTTCTGATTGTGATATTTTATCCACATAATATACTATGTGCTATGTGCTAGTGATGTAGAAATATGAAAGTGTAAAGTTTTGTGAAAACTATAAAATATCCAAAATGCATTGCCACTTTGCCTCATCCACAAAATGGTTGTGGGCTTTGGGTTCTTCTTGCACTGTTGATGGAGTATACACCAGTGTAGTCACTACTGTGTCTGATTTGGTGATACTGGAACAAATTTAGTGTAAGAACATGCTAGGACAACTCTCTGCTTAAATAGCCAAATAAATTGATACTTTAATCCATAAGGGCCATGTACAGGAATGAGCCTTGAAATGCTATTTGTGTGGGAAAAAGTTGGAGTTTAGATTTGTGTACAAGGGTTTAGTGTACAAGGACATAGATACAAATGCCTAATATAAGAGAAATATGAAGAAATTAAGATCTATGGTTTTCTACATGTAAATAACAAAACAAAGATAGGTTTAAAACCATGCAACCAAGTGAAAACTTACTGCCAGAAGTTACCACTTACATAGGGATATAAAAGTGTAAAGCATTGCATATTTTACAAGAACACATACAAAAGTTAATGAAACATTAACACCCATGATTATTGAATAAGGTATATTCTTCAGCATCTGAAGAATAACTCACTGCCTCCCTTAACCTCCCCCCACCAAAAAACAAAGCAAAACAAAACACGGCAAAGATATAAGTGACTCAAGAAGAAAGGGATAAGGAGAGATAAGGAAATGTATAAAGAGATTTTTGAGTAGATTTAAAGATTGTGGCCAATGAAAAACAATTTCAGACAAAGGAAAATGAAGTCATAGAGATATAGAAGTCAACAAACTTCTTCATGAAGGCCTAAGTAATAGTTAGATTTATTAAATAAAATCTAGATTTTAAGCTTTCTGGACCATGTGTTCTCTTATGCAAGTATCATGTGGCACGAAACCTGTTTATAAATTATACATGAGCATGAATGTGGCCCAGTAAAACTTTATGGGCACTGGGATTTGAATTTCACATAGGTTTCATGCCATGAAATAGTCTTCTTTTGATTGGTTCTCAATCATTTGAAAAATAGACAAGTCTCGTCCTATGAGCCTCACCCACACAGAGGTGAGCTGGTGGACCTCATGGGCTGAAGCCTGCTGACCCCTGATGTGAAGGAAGAGTGTAGCAGGTATTTATCAGTTTAACTAGAACATCAACAATTTTGTTGAATAAAAGTATCGACTCAGTAACTTTTGGTACTGCTAATAAAATAATTTGAGAATTTTAAATGAATATAATTCTTGTGGACAATTTTATATTATGCTCACTATAACAAAACTGTTTGCAAACAGATGCAAATTAATAAATTATAATTTTCATTTTTTTCTCCATGTTCTAAAATTTAAGCAAAGGCTTCTGCTTTGATACTAGGATTCAGGTTATGGACATTTTCTATTTTTTCAACTGTGCATATCAAATATTATTTTTACCTTTAGAAACTGGACTCTGGAAATGTGCTATGAATCGTGTGCCAACAACCACAAAAATATTTAGACTCCAAATTTGCTGTAACTCCTAACTATAATGAACGAAACTGTTAACAGTGAAATGGGCCTTAGAACTATTACACACCCTCTTGAATAGGACATACTGGAGGTAACAGGAGTACCATCAAGCTTGGTTGACCATTAATTTACCTAGGGATTTTCCCTAATCCCATGCATAAGCCCCACATCAGATTCATTATAGCAGGTCTTCTAGGAGCAAGACTTATTTGTTAAATCTCTTCAGGGGCCTCCCTGGTGGCACAGAGGTTAAAGTCTCAGCTTTATCAAGCTATCAACAGCCACTGCGGACTGAGTTCAATCCCTGGCCAGGGAACTACCCACTTGGTGCAGCAGACCTCTCCTACCTCACCCACTGCTCCCCTCAGCAGTGTATTTCAGTATTCTGCTCCCCACTCTGTCTCTGGTGACTCCTCTCACCCCCACATCTCTGGCCTACACCCCAGTTCTTGTATGCATAAATAAATAAAAGTAAATCTTAAAAAAAAACCTTTTCAGATAATCCCATTTTAAAACCTATTAGAGAATCATCTTGAATAGTTCCGTAAATAGCAAGTAGAAAAATGTATGTATAGTCTGTATTTTGAAAAGAGTGAGGGAAATAATTGGTACATTCCAGCAAGTGAACAGACTTTTACAATGCTGACATTTCTTCAACTGTCTAAGAGATGAGAAATGTTTCCAGTAAACTTGTGGAAGGTTTTCCTTTTTTCATTGGAAGAAAACTAAGTCATTGTGCAGTTCATATATTCGGGAGATGGCAGCTGACCTATTTCTTTTCAGGCCCTGTTGTTTTCATTAGACCCTCCCACAGCGTTAACAAGCTGCCCAGGCAGGCGGGGCACATTAATTCAGACCTTTGGCTGAAATATGCAGCATTTAGTACTGCTGAAAGACTAGACATGTGTTACAGACAGCAATCTAGAACTCACTGAAACTATTACTTCTACATCCCTACTAAGAAATGGTATTGTAGATGAAAATGCTTGAATATACTGTACATTCATTCATTTGGGTTTATAGCCTCTTTGAGGTTTCATGGAAAATTTCAGACTTCCGAACTCCCTGAAATTATATTTAAAAAACATCTGAGCATCTGAGTTACGTGGTGCATGTATCTATGTAATGCACATGTATTATGTATACTCTATATATAAAATATATTACATATTAAAATCTATATAACTAGTTATGTTAAAATATGACCATGGGTTCCCAGAGATCCCTAAGAATTGGGGTGCATGCTCTAAAGGTGGATCCTTCATGAAGACAAAGACAGAATCTTAGTAGAATTTTTCTTCTACTAAAGACCTTTCACACTAAGTTTCCCTAACAACAACAACAACAAAAAACAGATTATCCATCCCCTCCTGAACAAATGCCCACCCAAACAGGGTTGACTCATAGTGGGGCTCTGAGGTCTGAAAGCCTGCCACAACTCTCAAGCTCCTTCTGGAAGGAAATCATAGGAAAGAGATTCTGAATTCCTAGAAAACTGGAAATAGCAAAGGAGATACCAAATCGATAACTGCAGTCATTCTCAACTACCCCATGTGTCTCCTTTCATGTCTCCTTCCCAGCAGTGCAAGTCAGGCCTCAGGAACAAGAGGAATACCCCTTGCCTACCTGCTTTCCATGACATAGCGCGCGCGCGCGCTCTCTCTCTCTCTCTCTCTCTCTCTCTCTCTCTCTCTCTCTCTCCATCCCCCTCTCCCTTTCTCCCTCCCTCCCTCTTTCCCTCTTTCCCTCTCTCCTTCCCTCCCTCCCTCTCTCTCCCTCTCCCCCTCTCCCTCTTTCTCTTCACCTGAGTATTCTGATCTGCTGCCTAGTTCCCAGTAGCTAGTCCAGTGCATGTAAGTGGGGGTGAGAATCATGGTAACTCCCCTAATTATGATAATTATAATTAATAAAATATAATAATGAAGAGAGAACTCAGGGTCCACAGTTTTCATTAAATTCTCAAATGACCAGAATCACCACTATATCGCTGTCTCCCATCTCTCCCCTCCAAAAAAAGTCCCCCCAAACAAGGCAATAAAGAAATAAAAAAGGGGAAGTGATATTTGAAATACTTTTAATTCTAAAATCCAATCCTTATGGATAACCTAGACCATAAGAATAGACAATACTGGTTCAATAGATAAATGCTTAAACGGAATTTGGCTTTGGCATGATGCCATAGAAAGCAGCTCTATGACTTTATTTCTTGTCTTGTTTACTGAGTATGATTTTCACTTAGTTAAATCATGTACATTCTTATTGGAACCCTTATGGAAATTTTCTTTGCTCTGAGTGTCAGGAATTGTGCTATTTCTTGTTCCTTCTGGGGAGCAGACTTGTTTATTCTTTCAGGATATTGTGAATTTAATTGTGATGTTGTGAACCTTAAAAATGATCATTTTTGGCCTCAATTTCAATATTCAGAGAGGACTACTGGACAACAGTAGCTCATCTTTAGATTGTAAAAATGGAGTATAAAATCAGCATTGACACATGAGAAAGGCTGATGATGGGAAGTCATCATATAATTAAAGCAAATTATATTTAATATTGAAGAGAGAGGGGGAAGAGAGAGAGAGAGAGAAAACAAACTCAGGTCCACAGTTTTCATTAAATTCTTACCACCACTGAATCACTACCTTGTCTCCCATTCACTCCTCCCCTCCAAAAACAAACAAACAAACAAAAAACCTGAACAAACATCCAGGTGTACAATAGTCATTTTTGAAGTTGCTTTTTTTTTTTTTTTAATTCATGACTCTGTGAGCCAGAACTTCCTGCTGAATAGCAGAACTGGTTCTGTGGCCCTTCGATTAGCTAATTCTACCTCTAATGTTAAAGTTATCTTAATCTTAACATCCCAAACATGGTGATATCAAAAAGAAATACATTAAATAACAAGCTACTCATAAAGGAGACAAAGAGAAGTTCAATTTTAAAGCTCCAATTGTTTTTCTCCACTGAATTCTTTATACTTCAGTATTTGAAGTATATATTTTAAAACTCCTGGGCCTTCCTGGTGGCACAATGGGTTAAGTGCAGCAGTGTGGAGCTGTTGGCAGCTGTGAGCTCAAGATCGATACCCAGCCAAGGAGATTCCCACATGGCACAGCAGACTTCTCATGCCTTGCCCACTGCTTCCCTCAGCAGTGGATTTCAGTCAGTCTGCCCACTGTGCTCCCCACTCTGTCTCTGGTGAATCCTCTCACCACCCCACACCTCTGGCCTACACCTCAGCTTGTATGCATAAATAAATAAATCTTAAAACAAAAACAAACAAACAAAAAAACTGCTGGTACTATCTAAATGTGTAATGAATAATTTTTAAATTTCATTGAGAAATTATTACAGTTCCATATTAGAAAATGACTTTGTTGACTATATTGACTATGCAATATTGAGTAACATTTTTTATTGATGAGTCTCATTTCACTATCTACTCAGCTCATATTAACTAATGCAAAAAAGCCCTAAAAGTAGATAATTTCAGTAACCATTATAACATTGTGAAGATATGATTGACAGATAATGCTTATATTTGATTTATGTACAATCTTATTTGAAAAGGTGAGAATTCATCTGATGAGAGAGAAGTATTCAAAAGAGTAAACTGTAACACTATTGTTGTGCTCTTTTCTCCCCTATTTTGGTCTCTCTTTCTCCCCTCCTCTGTAGAATGTCTCTTGTTTGTGGTTGCCTGCTAGTCTTAAGTGCAAAAAAACCTTGAGTTTTTGCATGAAGCACTGTTATCTCTAGAAACGATCACCATCCACAGATCCTGAGTAAACACAGCAAGGTTAGTGAGGAAACAGTAAGAGCCCATCATGAAGATAAATTTGACCTAAAGAGAAAAAAAAAAAAGTCAGCTTTCAGCTTTTAATATTTGAAGCCTGCTTTATATTTAATGACCAGAAAACCCTCAGGGGATTGACTTTAATTTTTCTTTTAGAAGTAGAAGAAACACTTCCATTGAATTTAGATGTTGTAGGGCCTCCCTGGTGGACTAGGGGTTAAGTTCCAGCACTATCAACAATACAGCCTGAGTTCAATCCCCAGGCAGGGAGCTAACACACATGGGGCAGTAGACCTGTCCTGTCTTGCCCAGGGCTCCCCTCAGCAGTGTATTTCAGTAGATCTGCCTGTCCTATTCCCCACTCTCTCTGGTGAATACTATCATCCCCACACACTTCTGACCTACATCCCAGTTACTGTATAAAAAAAAATTCAAAAGAAGAATTCAGACAATGTAGTGTGTTTTAGAATCTCAAAATCTGAGATTATCCTCTGTGGAAATTATAAAAATTTAGAGTAAATCGTTTTTTAATTGAGGTAACATTGGTTTACAACATTGTATGTGATTTGGATGTATAAGATCACACCTGTTATATTTTCTGCTATTCCATGAATCCTCTAAAGTTCATATATACCCAGAAAGAACCCTCATTTTCATAATTTCATGGCATTTTGTCAAGCATAAACCAAGTAAGTCACAGCTGTATGTTAATCCAGAGCTCATGCTGCCTAAAAAATGAATCCAAATGTGCCCTCTCCTCTTTCGGTAACCTTCACCCCTGTATGTCAGCAGTTGCATGTCTCATTCCTCTTCCCCTCTTGGCTATACAGAAAGTGTTTTTGCTCCTGTCCTTTTATCCAGTGCTATGTAATATACCTGTAAAGAAATCACAGAAAGTCTATATACACCTGTTTTAGTGTGTTACTGTGATACTATTCTAAGATGATTCATAATAGAAAATAAAAAGAAAAGAAAAATTGTCACTTCTTTTTTTCATTGGAGCTTGTTAATTACACTAGTCAACAAATTTTTACAAAAGTCATGTTACTGAAATAAAATTAGTCATTTCCTATCAATTTGTATGTGCTCAACACAAATATGACAGTCAAATTCTAATGTTATCTCTAGGTTTTTTTTTTTGTAACCTGCAATAAATTGATGTTTACATCATGAAATGCATGCCAATAGTAATAGGCCTACGGTTAATACCTGTAAAAAATCAAATCATAGACTACTTCTTAGATTTCTTCGCTTGTCTCTTGTACAGCTGTTCAGGAATAGAATAGATGGAAGACGGTTTCCATTGTGCAAAAGCACAGCCTTAAGACTCAGTTTCGAAGAATCTAGAAATAGTCTCCATTCTTGTGGGTCATGAGTGATTTATTTCTAAGGCATTCATGAGGTCCTCAATATTGGAACAGAATACCAGAGTACTTTCCTTTCTGAAGAAAGGCTCCATTGCTGGTGGCGCTTTCGATACAAAGTTATTGTGACATCTTCTTCTAGAAGATTCCATTGTTGGAGTCTTGATCCTGGCAATTCTGCCTTGTTCTTGGATAAGTCCAAATCAAGAACCAGGTCATTTAGTTTTTCCTGTGTTAGTCTGTGTGGGATTGATGATGCACTACAGTGAAAATCTGGATCACTGCATGCTGCTGGAACAGGAGAAGAGGTTGGCTCACCCTTGTCCTCATCAGATGAATCAACAGAATATTCTGCTGGAGGTTCTGGAATAGAAGTCCCTCACCATGTGGAACTGGTCTAATGCAAACGGAATGTTGGGATATACTATTCTTGACTTCTTTTGCTTCGTTATTCCACCGGAAAGAGAAGGAACCAAGCAGAATGTAAGTCTTTTATGTGGTTGCTTGGCTCTCTCCATACCATGGGACTGCAGATGGCATTGATGGTCTTTTGCCATTTCACCACTGTGAAAGCTGTGTTGGACATGTAGCACAGCATATATGCGGGGCCCAAGGTTTGTCTTGATCACCGACCTTGCATCTGCAGTCAAGATTATAAGCCTTCTTCACTTGAGAAGTGATACTTTTCTTCTGGTTGGCAAATGTCACTTCCCCACAAATAGAGCAGAGATTGTCCACATTATTAATGCACTTTCGAGGCATTACTGTTCTGTATTGTGCCTAAATGGATAAAATAACAGTTCTATGGAACAGTTGCTTCAACTGTCTCGCACAAATTCTGAAATAATTTCAATGCTCAACTTTTCCGACAGGGCTTTATCTAGTGCACTGCTGATGTCAGCTTACTTCAGCAGCCACCTGGGAGTAGTATTGCATTGCATCAGAAAATGATGGAATCAGGGGCCTCCCTGGTGGCGCAGCGGTTAAGCGCTGTGCTGTGGAGCTGTTGGCAGCAGCGATGCGAGTTTGACGCCCAGCCGGGGAGAATCCCATATGGTGCGGCAGACCTCTCCTGCCTTGCCCGCTGCTCCCCTCAGCAGTGTATTTCTGATCTGCCTGTTCTGCTCCCCACTCTGTCTCTGGGGAAGCCTCTTGCCACTCCACACATCTGGCCTGTACCCCACTGTATATATAAATAAATAAATCTTAAAAAAAAAAGAAAATGATGGAATCAACTCTGGATGATGTGTGCATGATGGTATTATGCAATGCGATACAATATTACATCATTCTAGGCTGATTTAGGATGTTGTTGTAGTCCTACTGGATACATTTACAAGGTTAACCATATAAAATGAATTATATGAAATATCTTCAAAACGAGAGCTAATAAAAAATTTTCAGGTTTATATTCATGTTCAGCACACCAAGATAGTACAGATTAGGGCCTTTTTAAGTCAGTAATGACCTCACTGTTGACCAGTGTTATTGGTGTGGTTTCAGTAAATTTAAAGGAAAGCACTGGCGTTGTATGCAGGAGACTTGCCTGGAAAGTAGGATTCAATACTTACCTTTTTATCACAAGGCACCTGTCATATCCTGCTCCCCCTCACTGCCCCCGTGCATACATCAGTCACTTCAAACTTATGTGAAAGAATGAAGGGCACATAGTTTGAACCCACCAACATAGGAGAGATAATGCAAAATAACACAAAACAAAATTGGGAGCCTTCCTCCTTAGAGGATATCTTAAGAGAGGATCACTGAATTGCTAGGACATGGTATGCAAGTGCTGTCCTCCTCCAGCTGGCGAGCCTCAGAAGCTGTTTATACTGTGCAGTTTCCAGTGGAAACTTCATAGATTCTTCATTCTGCTCCATTATTAGTGTTGACAACTTTGTTATATTTTTACAGTTTATTGTTTTTTATAGAAAAATTGATGTTATGGTTTCAATATGTTTGTAATTTATTTTACAAGTTCTTAAAACATTAATTTGAAATGAATTACACTTCACTTACCTGTCATATTAGTACACTTACCAAAGAACTAGAGCTCATCCCATCAAAACTGTGCTTATTTTATGACTGCTACTGCTATTCTGACTCTTTTAGATGGAAATCTCAAGGATGTAACACGATTGCCTGTTTTTTTTTTTTTTTTTTTTTTTGGTAGAACACTCTGAATTCAATTTCAATTTTTACCAGTGTCTGGGGTCATCATTTTGAATGGGTTATTTCAATATGTGGTAAAAAAAATGGTGTGTGTTATTACAGCATGTACTATAACTTGTTTACAACTTAAACATACGTTACCTCCTTTATTGTTATATTTATGTATGTGTGTATAAGTTTGTTTGATGTCTTAATTTCACCTTCCTCACCCATAACTATGGCTTTTTGTTGCCACTAGTGTCTTGCTTATACCAACCCCCTTTATCTTCTCTTCTTACTTTGACATGTTAGGGTTTGAGAAGATAAAAATGTCTATGAAACATGTAGTAAATGAACCTAATAATAATTTCTATGCTAATATCATCTATCCTTTTTGACCACAGAATTAGTTTTCTCAGAAGCACACATATGAAATAGACAGTCTAGAATCTTGGGTACCATAACATGTTATGTCCTTAGAAGCCACCCTAATCTCAGGTTACAGCTGTATTTTTAGGGAGGTTTGATGGAGAGGTTACAGAATTTGCTAAATGACAGCTGATATTATTCCTACAATTATATTTTCCTTAGCTTACTTTTGAGAAAAAGGAATGTATTGGCAATCTAATAGCTTTATGTCACAGTTGTACCTCTGACTTTTAAGGAAGACTGTCTGATCGTCTCCCATAAACTACAATAAAGCACACAAATGTCAGATTTGTCTCTTTTGCCCTTTCACATCATTGGACCTTTTCCAGAGCTTTGACATTGCCAGAAATTTGACATAAAATTAAATAGGTTGTCATAGGGCAATGTGTTTGATTTGTACACATAATTTGACCTCTGTGTATATTGGTTCCCATATACCCACCCTCTTTGGGGACCCTATTATCCCAAATGACAAAAAAAAAAAAAAAAAAAAAAAGGACACCATCCTCCTCCCCTTCTCATTCCTCCTACTTGATTATAGTTTAATGGGGTCATGGATATTGGACAGTAGCCATAGCTGTGACCTGCTAAGTGGCCTACTCTGCTGAATAAATCATATTAAATGAGGCCATTGCAGGTGTTCAGGAATGGAAAGAGAACGCACACTCCTCCTTGTTCACATCTTCTTCCAGTTGGGCCCAGGCCAACATCACAGTGTGTCAGTCTTGTGGCAGCTGCCATAAGCTGCCACTACTGGGGTCTGTGCTCTCTGGGCTTCTGGCTCCAATTCTGCTCCTGCTGTGGGCTCATGCTGTTTGGAGGGTCTTGGCATGAAAAGGGACTTTCTGAGAGTTGTATTATACTGCTGATCCTAACTTTAGAATCATTAAGTTTAAACCTATTGTCTGTTTGGAACTTTGCCTGTCCTAAGTACTGAGTAGATTATGGAGTAAATTGTCTTCATATACACACTCAATGGTCTATTTAGGAGCAAGATGTAGACATCTATGTAGAAATAATAAAGTACAAAGTGATGCAATATAGAGATTAGTTTAATCTAGCCCAAATGGATTAACGTTTTAGTGGAAAAGTAGTATTTGAGCTGGTGATTTAGGAATTAGGACAAATATGAAGAATGAATTCTGAACTCTCCATGTTACAGCAGGCTTATATTTCCAATCCTCAACTCATTATTTTTAAGAACACATTTTTTCTTACCTGCCGTTTTCCCACCTCTGCTCCCTAAACTTCTTCCTTCAGTGATGGTTCCTACTCATTCAGATTGTTACACCAGGATACCTGCTTTCATATACAAAGGTGATTCCATACCCCAGTAGTATGAAAAGGTTTTAGCTAATTGGATAGGATATAAAGGTCAATTACTTATTTCTAGGACTATTAGAGGCCTTCACTACAATGAGACTGGGCTTTCAAGAATGTCTTGACCTAAAAGCATCACTAAAGCTGACGTTCCATTCATTTCATAAAGTAACACCTGAAAAGAAAATTGACATTCCAAATCTTCTTACAAATATTCCACTGAAATATCTACTATTTTATTTTGATTATGCATGTTCATTCTCTAATAGCCTGAAGAATGTAAGACTTTTTCTTGATCACAACCTGGTGTTTTCTTATGATAATCAATGTTCTGCATCCTGAATTTCTTTCCACTATATTAGTTTACATGCTCCAGATAACATAGAATCAACATTCCTCTACTCCCTGTGTTTGCCACATCTACACTGCCATGCAGATTGAGAGCTACATTCAGTATTTATAAATTATTTCCCCACATAAATTGTAGTTAAATACATTACCTAATTGGGTTTGTAAGAAACTGACAGAATTTCACATGGGTTGTTGACTACACAGATAAGTAATTTTAGAGACAGTATGAATGAACATGAAAATTAAAGATATCATTTAATAACCTTGGATTTCACAAAATGCAAACTTGATGAAGAAAGGAACTATATCTCCTCTGTGCCTTAATCCTTCGTAGAGTGAATTAGTCTTATTACATTTACTTGATATTCATTGAATTAAAGGATAAAGACAACTAGTTGTCTCTCCAATTGTGCTAAGTATAAATGGGAAGATCAATTAACAAATAGATGATAAAAAAATTTAAAAAGAAAAATAAAAATAAGCACTTTTAAAGGAGTAGGTGGGAAGAATACTTGAATCAATTGTTAAGTCTCGAAACTCAGTGAAAGCTGTGTTTTTTGGTTTTTTTTTTTGTTTGTTTTTTTTTCTTTCGAGGCTTCCCACGAGGTTAAAGATAGGGAGGGATTTATTAAACTTGCTGACCTAGCAAGGACACTATCTTGATATCTTGAAATCCAAATTATATTTAGTTTTTAAAATGCTACTCAAATGAAACTGAGTTCTTCATTCTTTACTCACATAGATATCATCTCTTCTTCCTTTAATTTTTATGCCCAAAAGATTGACAGACCTGTCTTATCTCCCCTCCCAAACTAGAAGATCTTTGAAGGCAAACTTGATGGTTGATTAATCTTTGCTTTTTGCCTGTTTCTTTTTTTTTCCTCTGTAATAAATGTCTCAGTCCAGGTGCAATAGTGTGACTATAGGGAGTGCTCTGCAGCTGATGGGCTGGAAAGCTCCAGCCCTGGGGGGAGCAGGAGAGATGCTCAGTGCTCTGAGACAGAGAATGATTAGGCATGCACAGAACAAAGCCAGCTTCCTAAGGAGATACACAGTCTGGCTGCCAACTGACCTTCAGTTATGCCAATCTCCTTCTCGCGAAACATTGAACTTGAAAGGAGATATACTACCTTTGATTAGTTTTTAAGGAGGTGCCTCATAAAAAAGCATGTTACCTGTGCTAAATCCTTGCCATGAAATACAGTATAACCTGCGACTATTCCACATTTTATTGGTACTGTTTAAAACACTTATTGGATAAGACATTTCAGATGTTCATTCTCCTCTGCCAGATATCTAGATATTTTGCTAAATATAGGATTTTAAAAAATGCATTCTTCTGAGAAACAGTCCTTTGGTGCAGGTCTTAAAATGAATGTTTCTTGAATTTCTAATCCATTTAAAGTTGTCAAGTTTATATTTGAATGAACCATGCATCTAAAAGACTAAAACATACTTTTTAACAATCTTTTCAAAATTTGTTAGTGAAGTGTCATTATTTTATATCCTTGCTATAGGATTTCCCCACTCGTGTAGTCAACATAGCACTCCCACTACCAAAGCACCATAGTCCTCAGCCATAGGCTGCTGTGCTCCCCCCTCACCATTCTTACTCCTCCTCTCCCCCAGATGCTTCAGATCTATGGTCAGCTTGCAAGGGGGGGGGGGTTATGTTTGCCTCTGTCTGACCATTTGTTTGACTTCTTTATATTCCATATACAAGTGACACCATCTGGTATTTATCTTTTTCCTCCCCTTACTTCACTTAGTACAATCCTTTCTAGCTCCATTTATATTGCTACAAATGGCACAAGTTTATCTTTTTTGATTGCTTAGTAGCATTCCATTGTTTACATATATGGCATCTTTCTAACCCACTCACCTATTGTTGGACACTTAGCATGTTTTGAGTTCCTAATTATTGTAAATAGTGCTGCAATGGACATATAAGTGCATATATCCCTTTGACTTAGTGTTTTTGCATTTTTCAGGTAGATACCTAGGAATGTAATTGCTGGATCATAATGTAGATCTATTTTTAACATTTTGAGAAACTTCCATATTTTCTATTAGGTTTGAAACCATTCTGCAGTCCCACCAAGAGTGTATGAAAGCTCCTTTTCCTCCACATCATTTCAAAACAATTGTGTCTGGTATTTTTGATATAAATAATTCTCACTGTTGTGGTTTTGGTGTTCATTTCCATGATGATAACTAGTGATAAGCATTTTAATGAGTAATTTGTCAAGTTTCTAGGTGTTGGCCTGTTTGATTCACTGTCAAAGTAGCAATAGACATTCCTTTTGAAATGTCAACCAGTGTAATGTGGTGGTGTCAGAAACTCTACCGCAGTTGAGTCTCAGTATTTTAGTGCAGGTAAAAAATACATTGTTCATGATCACAAATGAAAGAATAAGAAAAGAGAATGTGAAGAGTGGTGTGAAATAAAGAACTGTGTTTTGCATGTTTAAAAGTATATAGCACCCAGTCAAAACCATACAATTATATATAAACCATTTTTGTTAACGAAAATTTAGAATTATCTATATTCATGTATTCACATACATGTGTACTTAGAATATACAATAAACCTGTTCTTGCAGGCATACAGTTATGTAAATTTTAGGTTATTTTTAATATTTTCTAATGTAGTGATGGACTAGTCTCAGTAGCTAGCCACAAGAAGTTCTGGGGGTAGAGCGTATAATGCAAAAACCATTCTGTAGTATCTGTAGTTTGTAACCACTTTCTACTCATTTTAAAATATCAAAGGGAATATTTCTACAGTTGTTTGAGATTCCAGAGATCCTTTCCTTTAGTGCAAGTTGTGAAGCTCATTCCTGTATAATGTAAGCAATATTGAAACCCAGCTGAGTCTACACATTTTTGTAGGTGGGATGGCCTCTCAACTACCACTCCCATCTCTACCCAAAGATAAGACTCAAAGTTACTGAGAACCAAACAAAGCAGAGAAGAGGGGCTAATCATCAGTCCAGTTTAATCTTTCCTAATGTTTTCAAAGAATCTGTTCTACTAGGGCTTTACTATGTCCTTAAAAACAGCAAATGAATATTAATATCAATGAGAATGTGAGAAACCACGTGCTTAGATTCCATTGGCGGAAATACAAACTAACTAAGCTGCATCGGAGAAGAATGTGATTCTATCTCATAAAACTCAGGGTCTTATAATTTCATAACTAACTGTATTTTAATATTCCATGTTAATGTTTATCAAATACACAGAGCAAAGCAAGAACAGTTCTAATACATCGTAATCCTAAAAAGCTCAATAATATAGTTACACAAGAAATAAGAATTAGTCTATATACTTTTATCTGCAGCAGACAGGTTTTTTAGATTTTTAACCCTTTGCACTCGAGGCCTTTTCACACGGGTGAACCAGCATCTTGAGACAATTTCAGCTATATTAAAATATTTATGCATACAAGAACTGGGGTACAGGGCAGAGTTGAGTGGGGTGAGAGGATTCACCAAAGACAGAGTGGGGAGCAGAACAGGTGGATCTACTGAAACACACTGCTGAGGGGAGCAGCAGGTGAGACAGGAGATGTCTTGCAGCAGGCAGTTCTTAATGCTCTTTAGTAAGAGAAATTCATTGCAAGTGCCAGGAAAATAACAAAAGCAAAACATCAGATGTTTTACCACACAAGGGTACTGCCAAGTAAAATGTGCTTGGTTCTTTTTATCTTATTCACAGATCCAAATGCAAAATCCTCAAGGGTATCCTGCGCATTTGCATTTGTTTCTTTTAAATATAAATGTAAATGTTCAAGGAAGGGCTGTTTTGCTAGTTTAGTAAAATGGCTGTGGATTCCATATAAATTGGAGCAACAAGGTCTCAAAAATTAATCTAGGTTCATTCAAAAAGGAAAGAAACCACTCAATTTAGGAACTATACCTTGAGCACATATTTTTTTGCCATTATCTCTGTTAGAAACTTCCATAGTTTAGCACTTGCCTCTCCTACAGCAATCCCGGATAGGCCTCAAATTATCTAAGAGCACCTATATCATAAGTAGTTGAACATGTTTTTAATGTTGGAACTCTTACTTTGAAATCTCACAGCACTGCCCTTTATGGTATGTTATGTCTGTTTTTCTTTTGTTTTTGAAACCTAACTTTGGTAGGTTATAAAAAAAATTATAAAAAAAAAGTAGACCCAATTTTTATTGGAATTTTTTATAGTATCACGTATGATTCTGGCCAACATATAAAATGTGAAATATGAAATTATTTAGCATTCTATTCTTTGGCAGTTTCTTGAATTTATTCAAATGTTGGACTTTCTTATTTCTGCAGATTTGGTCTTTGAATTTGCTGGTATTTGGAACTTGTCAATATGATAATATATGTGTTACATTAGTATATCACCTACATTAGTATATCACCTACTTTTTATACATTGTTAATGGGTTGTCCAATCTCATGTAACATAGTATAGAGCAGTAATTCTCAAAATTTTCATGTGTGGAATCATTTGACACTCTTTTTTCAACACAGTTAACTAGGCCCTTCCTGACAGTTTCTATTCACTAGTCCTGGAATGGGACCTGAGAAATTATATTCTAATGAATTAGAAAGTAATAGAGATGTTGCTGATCCAAGGAGCAGATGTTGATAACAACTGGTATACAGCCTTAAACAATTGGCCTCAAGACAATTGTTTCTGTTTTTGTTTTTTAAATTGGGATAGGAGGGTAGGGATTCAAGAATGAATGTGCAGAGTAATCAAAAAAAGTCAAATCTCTTGACATGTAGACAAGTTTTGCTGTGTTCTGGGATATAAGCTATGTGCTGGGATAAGGCCAATGGGAAAAATAAATTGGAGTATAATAGACTACAGTGATGTATATTACCCTCTCTGAGATGGACCTCTCAATGAATGGCAGTTGGTAATCACATATGTGTTTTTGATGGTTTGTACATAGTTCTAATGATACCTCAGAGATGTTTAAATTTAGGGGATTGAGTTAAACAGCTGAGCCAGGGGGTTGCTCAGAAAAAGACATTCAGTTGCTCCAATGCCTGAAAAATCTGTGCTGTTGAAACAAGAGCTCTACAATCAAGTCTCCCAGGTAACAAGTTGATAAGATCTTGGCAGGGTATCTGAGCTCCTCTAGGCTACTCTCATGCTCTGAAATCCTATCAGCACTTAGGGGATCAAGACAGATCAATATAGTAGGGTAAGGATAGAATAATATTAAATCCGTTCCCTTACTCCACACATTCCTATTGTTGTCTCCCTTAAATTAAACTTAAGAATAGATGCAGAAAGTGGACACAATTATAAGAATTCTCACTACTGAAGTAAGTTCTACTTATTTAGAATCAAAGATAAATTAGTTCTGTTTATTTGGCTTCAAAAGTGAAACACTGGAAATATTGTTCCTGTACTTAACTGCTTACTCCTTCTCTTCTTACACCCAAGTAAAACACCCGTCCAAGAAACCCTGACTCTTGGTTACAGGTCATCTGTTTGATTTCTTCCCATGGGAGCATAAAAATAATAAGAAAAGACTTTCCAGATTCCACATACACAATAGAACATGATTATCTTCATAAAGTGGCAGAATGAAACCATAATTTATGCCATTAGAGTATTTTCCAGTAATTTTCATAATTTCAATTCTGTAAGCTTTCATGTTTAACAAAAAAATAAGCAAGTTAGCCAGTTCTTCATTTTATTCCATACTGATTTGCTGATTTTCTACTATGTTTTTAACAAGGTCTTATACCAAGACAAGCAGGTTCCCTGATACATAAAGAAATATTCATGGGGAAGGCATATGGGATTCAGTTTCCCCCCTTCACCTAACTTTCTCCAGCTGCATTTCAAAATAAGATGTTCTGCTAAGTTTGAACTTGTATAATAGCCATCAGAAAGAGCAGTTCATCCATATTCAAAGCTCTCTTTAAAGGCAGTATGAGTCCCAGAATAATATTTTGAATTGATCTTATTTAAGGCATCAATAAATACAGTGAAAATGTGCTATAATGGTGGGAACTTATGAACAGGTTAAATGAAAACCGAGACATTGTCAGAGATCTTAATGGCTGTGGACATTCAAATGTGTTTTAGTATAGAAATTGCAAGGGAATTATAAGGGACTCCTGGCTTTTGTGGGGGTACAAAAGCTGTTTGCTCTTTCTTTCTGGGGGTACACTGCACAGGAGCTCCCAGCCTGTTGGTTTATTGGTTCGGGCAGCAGTTTTGAAGTCACTCCCTCTTCTTCTGTGCTCCAGGGGAGTAGTTTCATCAGTCCCTGGCAGCAGGTTGGGGCAGGTGAGAGCATTTGGCTCTGCTCTTCCATTGACCTGCTTAGGGGAATTGCTTTATTCTACAGAAGTTAGCCAATTTTGAGGAAATCCTCCCATCTCTGGGTGCTTCTTGCTCTCTCTTCTTTGCTCTCTTTCAACTATCTGCGCATTGGGGTGGGAGACTACCCTCTCCCTTCTAGGCATTTTTTGGCTCTCCTGAGGCATATATTGGCTCTGGCAAGTGTTTCCTGTGGTCCTGAGGATAGTTGGCCTTTTAATTTTCTTTGGGCATTTCCCTCCCTGCCCTAACTGTCGTAACAGTTATATTTAGTATAAGCTAGTTTTTTTCCCATTTGTTTGTCAATTTTGATAGTATAAATCACATCAAGGGTTTCACCAACTCACATTGCACCAAAGTCAGACTGCATAAGCGTATTAAGTTTCTGGCCATGAAATATTATGATTACCTAAATGTGTGTTTTCCTTTTATGTATCTATATGTGTAACCAAGGAATCCATGAGTGGTTTGAGATGACACACCACTGCCCAGGCATATACCTGTTTTATACTCAACACTTTGCAACAAAATGATTGTAATTCTTTTAAATATGCCATAAAAGCTTGAATATGCATTATTCCTTTCTAACAGAAGGCCTCTAGAAATCTTCTTTAGCAGGAAATATTTCAATTATTGATGAAGCCTAAAGAGGTAATGACTTCCAAGGAAGATTCGAGTAAGTTGTGTGATTGAAGATTCTTGGGACCAAAACATAGATAAAATTTATGATATTTTGATC
>PVIJ01015700.1:22665-35530 GCA_004024925.1 Scalopus aquaticus
CGGCGAGAGGGTTCACCAGAGACAGAGTGGGGAGCAGAACAGGCAGATCAGAAATACACTGCTGAGGGGAGCAGCGGGTGAGGCAGGAGAGGTCTGCCGCACCATGTGGGATTCTCCCCGGCTGGGCGTCGAACTCGCGTCGCCGCTGCCGACAGCTCCACAGCGCAGCGCTCAACCACTGCGCCACCAGGGAGGCCCAAAATTTATGTTATTTTGGTATTGGATAATGCCCATGAGTAAACGGTATCAGAGAATTGAGAATTCTCATTTGGATATTCACACATCTAAGACATGTGGGAACAAATAGGAAGGGATGTGGTCAGGAAGGTAAAACCTGAAAAATTACTGCAGTTGGCACAAGGAATAGATCGGAACTCTTTCTACCTTCTCCGCATATATTGCGGTGAGCCTTAAACTGTTCCAAAATATAGTCTTAAAGAAATAAATGAGAAGCATAGCAGCAATAGCAGTGATCACAAACATTCAGGCATCAGTGGTCACTAAACTAATATCTGTTTCTGGATATGTCATCCTGCAGGACAGCACTCTGATCATGAAACTGTCTTGGGGAGTTACGTCAGGAAGAAAGGACAGTGGTAACAATGTAAATAGCTGGCTACTTTTATCTTTATCCATTTTACATGTACTAAATAAATTACTAATTAAAGATTTTTTAAAAGGTAACTACATATGGGAGCTGTAACTAATTGTTGACATTTGAAAGCAAAAAAAAAAAAATCAGTATTGGCTTCTCAAAATATAATACTGAGCTGGCAGGGCCTTCATATTTTTTGCATTCTTATTACTTGTCCCATCTTAATGGGAACTATTGCCCTTCTCTTTATTCATTTTATGACATGAAAATCATTATCACTTTGAAAACATTCCAAAAATAATTACATAATGTAGGATCAAGTGGGGGAAAAATCTTTAGGGAATATTTCATAGCTTCTTATGGCAACTGCATTCTCATTATCACAAGACAGAAATTCATTTACTTTCATTAAGTCTGCCTCTCACTCAGCAATTGTATGAAAAAATCGATTTCTCATGTATGGTTAATTCCTATTTATAAATCTTTTGAATTCAAATGAGGAGTAGTTCTTGCCAGAAATTGGTAATTTTTCCCAAATAAAAACAGAAAAGCACATTCAGAAAACATCTCCATCTCATAGATACTTTTTCCTCGTGAGTACAAAAAAAAAAAAAATTTCGTCACCTTATCTTTGATTTATATCCTTACCTGCATTCAGTAGAAGTGGATTTGTTGTTTCCACATTTTTGAAATGTTTATTTTCTGAGAGCTACAGAACATACTACAGTTGTTTCCTGGTGAGTCTGAGCATGCAAACTGTAGACCTGGAACACAGTGTCAAGCTGTTCGTCTCCTAAGACCAGTCTCCAAGTACTTGAAAATTCCCCTTGGGAATTTTGATCACAAATCCAATGGCTTTTTTCCTTTTTTAGATTTGTCTTTTTTTTTTTTTAACAGTTCTACTTGTGATCTTATATCCTACACTGAGAATGTTATAGTTCTACATGTCTGCAGACAAGTAGAAAAGAAAGTCATGGGAGGTATCCAACAAAATGAGATTATTTTGATTATTAATTAATAGGATAAATGGGTAGAGAGTAAGTAATGCTGCAGACTTGGGTAGGGGGATATGGTCCAGTAGTGAAGTACAGGACAAACTGATGATTAGATGAATAGTCAGTTGCCCTCCTCCCCCTACCCCGAATAATTTTATAAAAACACAGTTGAAAAGTCTGATGAGAATCTAGAGTGAAAAAGGCAAGAATTGAAATAGAATGATGAACAAATACCTTTGTAGTAGCTCTGACCAACTAAAAGTTCCGATTTGGATGTAAGGAGTTGTTTTAAACTGAGACTAAAGTTGATGAATATGTATCTGGGAGGTTTCTTCTGAGTGATCTTGCCTAGAATGTTACCTGACATGGATTTGCTTGCATGGAAAATAAGAGATTTCAGAATATTATTGGGAGAGAGAGGAGACAGAATAGTCAGAGAGGGATGAAGAGAAGTGCCAAATATTCTGTGCCTCACCTGTCCATTTTGGGAGGTGTTTGAGTCCCACAATCAGAGGAACTACAGACAGAATCAAAAGGATTTTTGAATTGCTCTTTGAGAACCAGGCATACGGTGGCAATGCTTGGATTCCCAAACAACAAAGTATGACAGAGTTGGACAGAGATAAGAAATCTGTCCATGTTTTCAAGGAAGTCACTGAAAATTCAAGTGTTCAAAAATCCTTTGAGAGAGCCAGTGCTATCATTTTACATGGGTCTTCACAGAACTGTGAATAGTGAGGTCATCTAAGAAATTCCACAGGAAAAGATAAAAAAAAAAGTCAGAAGTAATTGGATGGAAAAGAATGATGCACGTGTCTCTGTGTATGTGCTCCTTTGTGCCATTCACCTTGACTTCAAAAATTCTAGTTTTAGAATAATGTTGACAGTTTCCCCATGGAGATAACATAATGCTGAATCTAGTGTAGGACCTTCTGATCAGAGGATCTTTTGCAAGTGCAAAAGTTTCACACGCATGAAGTTGGTCCAGCTAATTACCTTGAGAGATAGAAAACATAGGAAAGAGAAATTATGACAGAATTTAATCTATGAAATAATTTTAAAGATATAAGAGATCTTCCAAATATCATAACTCAATGTAGATGTCAACATAGTGTCAAAACAGGTACTAAATTTCAGAGAGCCTGATTAGTAATTAGAGTGATTGACAAATTCTCCTTCTCCCTATTCCCCCTTTCTCTCTGAGTTTTGGGGTTCTTAAGGATGCGTTTGGATGGAGTTCCATTTGATTGTCTGTGATAACCAGAAACAGAACAAGAGCACAGGCTTAAGGAGTGCTGCTTTTATGAATTATGTTTAGGATAGGGCAGGGGCAACTAAATATGTTTAATTTACTTCTAATGTATTTATTGTACATGGTTCCTCCCCCCAAGGCTTTCTTGTAGGTATAAATTATTATGCAAAACATGTGATAGGTTACCCAAGGAGATAAATGAAATTTTGTTAGAGGAAGAACTCAACAGTAATAATTAAAAAGATTAGACATAGCTGAAGAGTTTATCGATTTGAGAGTTATGCCTATTTCAACACAGGGCATGAAGACAAATTGTGAAAGAAAAGATAAAATAAATGGTTAAATTGAGAAAACAGAAGATGTAAAAGATATTTAATAGGTATTCCAGAAAAGGAGAAAATAATTATAATGGAGAAGAAAATAGTTAATATTCAAGATAAATTTTTTTTAAAGATTTATTTTTTATGCATACAAGCTGCGGTATAGGCCAGAGGCATGGGGAGGCGTGGGGGTTCACCAGAGACAGAGCAGGGAGCAGAACAGGCAGATCAATGGAAATACACTGCTGAGGGGAGCAGCAGGCAAGGCAGGAGAGCTCTGCCGCGCCATGTGGGAATCTCCCTGGCCCAGTGTCGAACTCATGTCGCCACTGCCCACAGCTCCACAGTGCAGCACTTAAGCACCACCAGGGAGGCCCTCAAGATAAAATTGTTAAACCAACAATTGGAAAATAAAATGTGTCTCAGAAAACCACAAAATTGTGCCACAAAATAAGAAAAAAAAGTTCATATTCAGGTACAGCATTAACAAAAAACTATATGGCATCAGATATAAAAGCAAAATTTAATTAGAGAAAAAATACTTAGGCTTAAAATTATACGATGGGTATATTGTCAACAAAATAGATACCGACAAATTATATCTTCAGCTTGGGAATTAGAGATAATTTCTTACAGTTTATTTCTAATTAAAATAACATCTCAGTAAATTTTAGAGCAATTTAACTGCAAAAATCCTAAACCATTCAAAAATCATGAAATGCAATTTCTAGTAAACAGTAATGTGGAAGATCCTGAGGAAGTTGATGTTAATAAACTTTCTAAGGACCACAGAGTCTCCAGTAGCAGGATACAGTTCTTAAATGAATTAATACTTGTTATTGTTGCTGGATATGCCTGTTCATATATTAAAGAGCTACAAAAATATTGAAAGATAAGAACAGAAAAGTGAAGTAACAAAACTGGAGTAACACTACAGAAAGTCAGGAAAGGTAAAATAAAGATGTAAATAAAGGTATTTTATAATGCATATACCTGAAACTTAGTATTATAATGCAAAGTTACTTCAATTAAAAAAAAAAAAACTGAAAAACAGTTTCCCCACCCAAAAAAAAAAAAAAAATGAAGACACAAGCTAAAATGGTAGAAATGTTTCCAAATATATCAGGAATCAAAAATTCATTAAATCAATTAGATTCACTTGGAAAATTACTGAGTTTTACCATGGATAAAAAAAAAATAATAAATGGAGTTATTTAATAGGTGTAAGTACCACATTAAACCTAATAAATATGTAATAGATACAACAAACACATAACAAAGCTGAAATATTAACTGCTTGGCCCTTTACAAAACAGCTGGAGAGACAGACTTTGAATCTGTAGAAGAAAATCCAGAATACCAAGGTGATACCACAGAACAAATAGATTTATTAAAAAGCCTCAACTTTGGTGCCTCCCTTGGTGGCACAAAGAGTTGGTGCAGTGCTGTGGAGCTGTCTCTGGCTGCAGGGCGAGTTCCATGCCCTGCCGAGGAGAGTCCCACATGTGCGGCAGACCTCTCCTGCCTTGCCCGCTGCTCCCCTCAGCCGTGTATTTCCATCGATCTGGCTGTTCTGCTCCCCACTCAGTCTCTGGTGAACCCTCTCACCACCTCATACCTCTGGCCAGCACCCCAGCTTGTATGCAAAAATGAATCTTAAAAAAAAAGCAGCCTCAACTTTATGAAAACATGTAGCTGTTTTTCTTAATGCAGCAACATTGCATTAAAACATTTAAATTTCAGATGTATACCACTGAGAATCAACATGTGTATGTACTATATTGTTTCGCCACTAAACATCCAGTTCTACCTTTCACTATTCCATTCTCCTGTGTCCCAATTTACCCATCCTAATTCCTGCTTCCCTTCTGGTAACAAAGTTCATTTAAAAAATATTTTAAAAAGTTGAAATATAGCTATATTAACATCCAAACATTTTATAGGATAATAGTGTAAAAATAATGTAGGAGACAAGTGCAAGTCTTTAATAAGATGTGTGCAATGCACTTAACTGAGAATGGGTGAGTAAAAGAACATATGAGATTGCTATGCCATCAGTGAAGAATAAAACTGAAGAGAAAAATGGACAGCTTCCATGAAGGGCTTTCAAATAAAGAGATGGCAAGTAAATGCATGAAGATGTGTCCATCCTCATGAGGAAGTAGAATATAACTTATTAAACTACATGTTACCATTACTAGCCAAAAAGCAAAGAAACAAACTAACAAAAAACTGGTAGTCATTTTGGCAAGAATTTGGAAGTGAAAACTTTTATCCCTTCCTGACACAAGTATTAATTGCTACAATTCGAAGAACAATTTATCAATATACATTGGGTGAAATGAATACCTGCAATCTGATGCTACAAATCCATTTCTAGGCATATTTATTCCAGGAAAACTATGACAGAAGTCTAAAGGGAAACAGGCTCAAGGTCGTTTATTGAGGCACTGTTACCTGTGGAAGCAAATAAAAAGTGGAATCTTTTTTTTTTTTTTAGATTTTTATTTATTTTTGCATACAAGCTCGGGTACAGGCCAGAGTCGTGGGGAGGTGAGAAGGTTCACCAGAGACAGAGTGGGGAGCAGCATAGGCAGATCTACGGAAATACACTGCTGAGGGGAGCAGCGGAGGCAGCAGGAGAGGTCTGCTGTGCCATGTGGGAATCTAACTCGCGTGGACACTGCCAACAGCTCACAGCGCAGCACTTAACCCGCTGTGCCACCAGGGAGCCCCCCCCAAAAAAACAAAAGGAATCTCTGAATAGCAATTTAGAAAAATTTTTCAGCTCACTAAGCAGGAATGCTGACGCTGCCAAAAGACCATTCATTTCCATTCAAATCAGAACTGTATTCAAACGCCAAATAAGACCAGGTATTCTAATATATATAAATGGTCAGCAGATCCTATCATATATTCTCCGGAACTCATGCTGCTTTACTGTATTAGTCAACCACTTACACAGGAAATAGTAACAGAAAAGGAAAGGAAAAAAGAGCAGCCTGCATTTCTTTTTCCTTTCAGTTCTTTAATCTGCAAACTGAGAGGGCTGATAGAATGTGTATGCATCAAGAAGTAAAATGAAAACAACTGAGTTGGATTTGTGCAGTCATCAGTATTCTGCAAAGAATGAAATACAAATGCATATATAAGCTACAAAATATAGTTGGTGTAATTTCGATGAATACTTGTGTCAAATGCTCTTATATTTGCATTTAAACCTTATATTACATAGTGGAAATGAACAGTAAAATTCATTAACAATTTTCTTTTGACTTCTTTAGAATGGTATTAAATAGAAAATAAGAATATGTGTAGAAGAGAACATGGAAAAAAGGAAATTGCCTAGTTTGAGTTTCTAATGAAACATTTTGTTTTTGGAATAAGGATTTATGTTTTCATTTTGCAGTGGCTCTATCAGCTATTTAGATGACCCCTGGCTATTGGTGGATAGTTGAGGCTAGACAAAAAGTTAATGCTGATAGCAGCTTTAGTGATATAATAAAAGTGATAATTTTATTTTTTCTCCATGGATTGCCTCAGTTTGCTCACCTTTTCAATGCTTTTTCTCAGTTCTTCCCCATTTGGTGATGGGTCACGGGTGAATCGGTGGTGGGTTACCCAAGGGGAATACACAATGTAAAAATATAAATTAAAAATAAATAAATAAAATAAGTTATTAAAAAAATAATAAGCTAAACCATGCCCAACACTGCTAGTCTCTTCTTGGTTGGAAACAGAACTCAGTGCACAATCCTTGATTTTGCTGTAATTCAATGTGATATTCGTATGGTTTAAAATATTGGTTTTAAATATTAAGACCAATTATGGAAAATGGTAGGAAATAGGCAAGACCATTCAGAGCCATCCCCAATGACCTTTTGTAGTCACTTAACTCTTGTGTGATTATTAATTGTGTTTGTAATACTGGCAACTGTATGTGAAATCTGTCAGTCTTTAAAAGAGGCTCCATCAGAATGTGCTTTTGAAGTTATGATAGTTACAGTTTACACATTACCTTTACTCTCATTGTCCTTTAAGTATAGTTACATATAAAGTATAGAAACTCATAAAATGTCACTATTTCCTCTCTACCTCAACCGCATGTTTCCTGATGGAAACAGTTTTTGAGCTGTGTTTATTTTCTGTTAGTGCGTTTGAGCACTTGGGAATGTACCATCTGTTCATTTTCATCTCAGACTGCCAAGTTCATGTGTGCATCATGAATAGGTACAAAACGGAAAATGGATTTCTTGTTTTCAAAGACATTTACTCAGATGCTATTTGTGCATAAATCTACCAGGTTCAGTCCAATATAAAAGGAAATTTGAATATTAAAATATAATAATCTTTGTGAAGTTGCATAAAGGAATATGTTAAGCTATTTTCTGGAATTACTGATTTTACATTTCTCATATTTCCAATTTTGACTGAGAATAACAGATACATTTTTGAGATTGAATGATTTTACTTCATGATTTTTTCTCTAATGGATATATCACTAATGACATGGTTGGAGTAAATGAGCAAATGTTTTAAAAAATAGCAATTACATTCTACATAGATTTTCAGGAATATTGTAGAGGAATATTGAAAATCTAGACTGTATTCCTAGGTATTTATTTTTTGGGTGTGATTGTAAACGGGATCATTAATTTCTTCCTCTTATATCTCATTGTTTGTATATAGCAAGGCAACTGACTTTGGTGTATTTTCTATCCTGCCATTTTGCTCAATTGATTGTTTAGATTAATTTTTCCATGGAGTCTTCAGGGTTCTCTGTATTATCATATGATTTACAAATAATGATTGTTTTGTTTCTTCATTCCCAATTTGAATTCATTTTATATCTTTTCTCTTGTCTAAGTGCTCTAGCAAGAATTTTCAATAATGTGTTGAATAGTAGTGATGAGTATGTACATCCTTGTCTTGTACTAGATCTTAGTGGGAAAACTGAGTTTTTTACCATGGAGAATGATATTAGCTGTGGGTAGTTGTATTCCGCTTTTGTTATATAAATGAAAGTTCCTTTTATCCCCAGTGTTTTGAGGATTTTCATTATAATTGGATGTTAGATCTTAGGAAATCCTTTCTTGGGATCTGTTGATATAATCATACAGGCTTTTTTCTTTCTTTTTGTTGATGTGATGAGTTATGTTGATTGATTTTCAGGTATTGAACCATCCTAGTGTCACTGGTATGATCCCACTTGGTCATAGTATATGAGCCTTTTAATGCATTGTTGAATTTGGTTTGCTAGGATTTTATTACGGATTTTTGTGTTTGTGGTTATTTGGGAAATTGGTTGTAGTTTGATTTTTTTGTGTGTTATCTTTATTTTACTTTGGTATTAGAGCAATATTGGCTTTATAAATGTGTTTGGAATTGTTCCTTTTTCAATTTTTTTGAAAGAGTTTGAGCAGAATGATATTAGTTCATCTTTGAAGGTTAGATAGAATTTGCTTGTGAATTTTGTTTTTTTGGAGGGAGAGATTTTATTATTGTTTCAATTTCCTTGCTTGTGAGTGATTTGTTCAGGATTCCTATTTCTTCCCTATTCAGTCTTAGATGACTATATAATTTTATGAATTTGTTTATCTCTTCTAGGTTGTTGAATTTGTTAGCATATAAACATTCATGGTAGTTTCTAATTATCCTCTGACTTTCTGCAGCATCTCTTGTAATTTCTCCTCTTTTTGTTTTTGGTTCTATTTATTTGAGATTTCTTCCTTTCTTAGTGAGCCTTGCTAGAGGCTTATTTATTTTTTCAAATAACCAGCTTTTTGTTTGATTAATCTTTTGGACTGTCTTACTTTGAGTAATGTTTTCCTTTCAAAAAAAAAAAAACTCTCATGTTAGTTTCATAAGGAATGTCATTATTTTAATCATCACTGTCTTTTTTTTTCCCCTTCCAGTTGGCTTTAATTTACAAGCTCAAAGATAAATAAGAAACCTAGGTAAAATATATCATTTTGTACTTTGTACAATATGTAGCCTGAGATAATTTAACATCAACTGCTAGCTCACTTTACTTGGAACATAAGTTTATCTGCCATTTATACTTTCTATAGATAACAAGTTCAGGTACATTCATTTCAATCTAACTTGGAACAACAAAATGTTGGATACAAACTTTTTGATCTATTAGAGGGGACAATTTTTTTAGTATATCACTCAGAAAAAGGATATTTCTTCTGAGAATTTCACAGAAATCTTCATCTTAGGCCTGTTGACATAAATTGGATAATGGCATGATTCATTAGCCATTTAATCAAAGGGATTCCATTGGCTATTTTTAAATTATAAGTTACTTGAACTAATTACCCAAGAGTGGGCAATAGGTTTATTCTAAAGGAATTAGACAAATAAGACACTGCCCTGTTGCTAGGACAGGTTCAATACTCCACCCATTTTCCTACAATATCACAATAAGAAAGGACAGGGACATATTCCACTATATTCACTCTGCTATAATTATTTTTCTCAGATTAAAAGTCTACTGTATGTATGTAAATTACATCACATACACACCACACGCAAAATAAAACTAAATTGCATACCACAGTTCCTATTTAAACCCATAGTTGGCTGTCTAGAATAGCAGTGTGATGGGTGAACTTATTGCTGCATTGTACAATTTCTTCACAATTTGACTTTAGTCTATCACCCAGTCTCATTTCATACCAACTAAGAGGTCAGTGACATCAGATTTCTCCCCATTAAGAATATCTCTGAAATGTCATATGCTTTTATGATTCCATGATTCTGAATTTACAATTTCCTCTGTTTTAAAGTCCTTTCTAAAATCATTCTGTTTCTGTAAGACTTCCATTTATTACTCAAAACTCAAAGCATTTGTCTGAACTCACTTGATTTATCCAGTAAAAAACAGTCATTTTCTACTGAATCCATATGGAGCTGCAAATATGTTTACTATTACACTTGCAAAATTTTATTGTAGATGGTTTTTTGTTATATATCTCTTTGATTATACTGTAACTATTTAATTTATCAACCTAACTCAGCAGAGTTTCTGGGACAACAGTCAAGCATATGTAGACTAAAAAAATTAATACCTCATATTTGAGAATGATGTTTTTATGTCCTCAGTATTTTAATAGCATGGTCCCTCAAAGTGTTAAATATTTGTATAGAAACTCTAGAGAAGAAATTACATAACAAATACTAGATCATAAATGTTACTACTTAGGTAAAGATTAGATTATAAATTAGTCATATACTATGCATATTGTTATTTTAAATATAAAGTTACAGAGTTTGAGTTAGTGATTGAGTTCATTTGGAAGATTAACCTTAAATGTTTGAAAAGCTGCATGTACTTTTCCTCCTGAATTAAAGCAATTTAAATATTCTAAGACCCTGTTTCAAAATTTAAAATATTTTTTAAAAAGAATTAATCCATTATTGTAAGATTTTTATTTATTTTGCTTAGAAGAACTGGGATGTAGGTCAGAGGTGGGGGGAGAGGATTCACCAGTGACAGAGTGGGAGCAGAACAGGCAGATCTACTGAAATACACTGCTGAGGGGAGCAGTAGATGAAGCAGAAGAGGTCTGATGCACCATGTGGGTTAGCTCCCTGGCTGGGGATCGAACTTAGACCATTGTAGTGGACTCTCGCAGTGGTAGCTCTGAGACTTAACCCATAGGCCACGAGGGAGGCCCTTAAAATATTTATTAAAACTAATCTGATGTAAATAAGAAGCCATATTATTTTTCCAGGTTATTTATATTTTTTGACAGTTGAAAGAACTTGGGTGCATTTATATATTACTGAATACATTTTTTGTTTGTTTCATAATACAGTTACATAGAAGGGGTTATAAATATGAAAGTCATATAAGTATAAAACCAGATAGTAACTTTTGATGCCATATGTAACAGTTGGTAAACATATGGAATTGTATATACTATTTATATAAGAGTATTGGAATCAATAAATGATGGATGAATTAAGAGATTTGATAGAAACACAAGCAATTAGGGACATTAAATCCAGTGATTTGAATATATAATGCACCTTTGGTTTCTGATTTAATGAAGTTCTAGGATCAACTTTTTTACTAGTGGGAACTTGATAGAACTCATATTCTAACTTGGTTAATTTTTCTAAATATACTGACTGTGCCCCTTCAAAAACAATTTCGGAAGATGCACTTATGTAAAGTATATTTGGATAAACAGAGATGTGGATTGGATGTTCCAAAGGATAGTGAAATTAAAAATGTATCTGTTGTGAAGGTTCAATTTAAATTTGTATTTTTGGGTGCAGGGTATCCTGGGAGTTAAATGCTAGCCCAGGCATGGGAACATGAGTGTGAAATGAGCTTTCAGTACCCATAATCAGTACAGAACAAGAGGACATGTAATTCAGTCACACCATATTGATATTCAATATCAAAATGTAGCTTGAGAAAGGGAGATATGTGTGGGGAGGGACAGAGTTGACACTAGAGCAGAGAGTCCCATCACTAGCAGGATGGGCAGGAAAATTGACTATTTGGATAACTCACCATAAACTTGAGGTATTTATTATCTCTATGACTGAGTTTGAATTGCATAGCAGTATCAAGAGCCAGGTTCATAACTATCTCAGTTTTACTGCTGAGTGCTAAGAGACATGAATAAAAGTTGAATAGACAATGAGAAAAATCTAATGGGTCTTTGGACTACTTCTGTCTAGCAGGTTGTGAGGCTGATTTACTGATTTGCTTGAAGATTAGTTATAAAGACCTTCACTGTGAATCCTAAGAGAAATTTGAAAGTTTGGCAGGCTTTGCAAGTCAATAAAATGTTTTGTAGCACAAAGAAAACAATGTATTGGAGAGCACTTAGAGGTGATTCATGAGCCTAAAATGTATCTGCTTCTACAGCAGTGCAGTGGAACCAATCAGAATGCTCAGAGGGGGGTGGATGTATAGTTGGGGTAAACAGGAAAACCAACATTTTATGGGATTCAAAAAATTACATAACTCTCTACATAAGATTTGTCTGCTGTTAAACTTTTTTTGTCTCTAGTCATATCTAAGAATGCCTGCAGGTTGAATAAGGCTTATATGCAGTTTTTCTTGTGGGCCTACTGAATGATCAGTGAAGGACGAACCTTGCTGAATGATGGAGGCTTGTGACAAGTGAAGTGTGATATCATCTACTACCAAAATATGGATCTCATTTAGCCTATGAAACAATTCAAATGTTTATGAAATGGACACAAGTGACACAAAGATTAAATTTTGATAACCATCCTGTTCTTACATTTCACCCCAAATTTAGTACTTACCTTGTCATACAAACTAGAAACCAAACTGTTTTAAAAAGTTTCAGACCTTTCATACCTTTGCTATTGTGAACAGTGCCACAATGAACATACGGGTGCATGTATCTTTTTACATTAGTGTTTTTGTATCCTTTGGGTAAATTCCCAAAAGTGGGATTGCTGGGTCATATGGAAGCTCCATGTTTAGCAGTTTGAGGAATCGCCATGCAGCTTTCCATAGTGGTTGGACCAGTTCACATTCCCACCAGCAGTGTAGAAGAGTTCCTTTTTCTTCACATCCTTTCCAGCATTTGTTGTTGCCTGTATTTTTAATGTGTGCCATCCTCACAGGTGTGAGGTGGTATCTCATAGTGGTTTTGATTTGCATTTCCTTGATTATAAGTGATGTTGAGCATTTTTTCATGTA
>PVIJ01015701.1:0-35418 GCA_004024925.1 Scalopus aquaticus
TGAAAAAAAAAAAAAAAAAAAAAGAATCTGAAGGAGTCCTTTTCTTTGTACCCAAAGTTCATGTCCCTGACGTTTTGCCACTGCTATTTTGGTTGTGAGAAGAAACTGGTATGGTCCCTTCAAAAGAGGTTCAAGGACAGTTTGTCTTAGGTGTTGTTTCCCAAAGACTTCCCTTCAGGTTCTAAGTTGTGTAAGGTTTTTCCATCTGTGGGAGGGTCATGAAAGCTCCCTTGATGTGGTGAAATATAATTGCTGTAATACAGTGAAGTTGTGCAATGTTTAGTCATATTAGAAGTCATGAGTATAGTAGATATGTGTGGCTCTATAATTAAAAGTATAGTTCTTCCTGGTACTATTTTTAAGACAAAAATTTATACTTTCCCATAGGAGTTGATCAAAATCAGTGGTAGAATTTTGGGACGGGATATGGGCCATCCTGTTGATTCTGTTAGTATAGCTGAGATTACTTTTAAGTTAGATTTGTCCATCTGACTTTACCAGGTGACTGAGGGTGGTAAGTACAGTGGTTATGCCATCTGTTAGCAGCACCTTAATTGTTTAATTATTTGATTAAAAGGAATTCCTCTGTCACTGGCGATTTCTCTGGGCTGCACCATAAAGAAAATACATTTTCTAAAAATTTGACATGGTTTTGGCATCAGCCTTCCTACATGGAGGGCTTCAATCCATTCTGAGAACATACAAACAATTATAAGAACTGTTGATAATGCATCATGGGAGGCAACTGAGTGAAATTCGTTTGTTAAGTTTTCAAGTGATCCAGTAGGTGGTGGGACTGCTCCATCCGTGATCATAGTGGTCTTTCTAGGGTTATGGGCTTGACAAATCAGACATTGGTTGTAAACCAATATTGCAGCCCTGGAGCAGTCACCCCACTAAGATTTTTTCATAATTTGGATAATTTTATCTGTGCCATGATGAGTTGCAAATCATAGAGCTTTTAGTAAGTTGTATTTTTAAGGACTCAAAGAATCTCAGTGAATCTTCATTTGATATTAAGTTTGTATCCTTATTGTTTCCAACGTTGTTGCTACAGCTCAGGTACCTGATTGTGTCTTTTATATAAATTGTCATAAAGAATTTGCTTAGAGTCACTCTTAGGGACTTCATTCAGGTTGCATGGTGAAACAGTTTTAGTGCTGGCTGATTAAAAGGAAGTTAGCTAGAGCATTTCCCTGATACTCAGTCTCTGTTTTTCTAGCATGAACTTCATTTTAATAATTGTAATTTGGTTAGACAATGGAATGGCAAAGAGTGGTTTATTTACCTGGTGCCCATTTCTGATTGGGGTGATTCTAGAAGCGAGGAACCCTTTCTGTGTCCATAGCATACCCAAATCAAGGACGTCCCAAAGGCATATCCACTGTCAGTATGACTGTTTATTGGTTTTCTTTTGGGTAGATGATAAGCCTGAGTGAGGTTATGTAGTTCTGCTGGTTGAGCAGACAAATTGGAGGAGTTCCCTTTTAAAAGTTCATATTGTTTTGTTCATATCCTCCTGGATATGTCCCTGACTTCTTACTATAGGATCCATCAACAAAGAGTATCAGATCTGGGTTTTCTAATGGTATATCAATTAATGTGAGGGGTTAATAACTCTGACTCCATAGCTGCAGAGTTTTCATGATCTGGACTGTTGTCAGGCAAGGGTAGCTGGGTTGAGTGAGTTGTTAAAGCATTTAAAATGAAGGTTAGAAGGTGAAAGAAGAATCTCCTAAGATGTTAGCCTGCTTCCTGGAAAGTGTTAAGTCTGCTTGAAATTTAATATCCTCTCAATAGCACATGGCATTGTAAGTGTTAGTCATATCTAATATCAGTTCAGCTGAACTTTCCACCAATTTAGCTGTGTTGGCTATTGCTTTCAAACAGTTGAGATATGTTTTGGGTTCTGAGTCTACTTATGTATTACAATTCCTAGAGCTGAGTTATCATACTTAGATTTTAACTAAAATTCATTTTACAGAAATATGAAAACAGTATACTTGTTTTCAATATATCAGAAACACTACTGTGAGAAAACAAGAAATAAAACTATAATCTCTTTTTTTATTAGTAGTTGCTCAATAAATACCTGCTAAGTGAATGTTTGAAAGCACCCAGTAAATGTTAACTCTGTTATTACTACTTCTGGCCCATTTGGTTAGTTATTATTGGCATTGCCATTCCAGTGCGTTTGTTTTTCTGTAGAATGTAGATAGAGGGTGCAGTGGTTACAACTTATTAAATAGATTTGCAAAGAATAGATTTATTTGACAGTTGTTTTCAGCTCTGCCATACGCTAGCTGCTACTCAAGGCCCTGGTAATGAACAAAACAGACAAAAATCTCTACCTCTTGGAGCTCACTTGCAAAGTAGATAATGGCCTCCCAGGTGGCCTAGGGCTTAAGTCTCAGCCCTTTCACCGCTTAGGCCTGAGTTCGATTCTCACCTAGGGAGCTAACCCACATGTGGCACAACAGACCTCTCCTGTCTCGCCCACTACTCCCCTCAGCACTGTATTTCAGGAAATTCACCTGTTCTGCTCCCCACTCTGCCTCTGGTGAATCCTCTCACCTCCTGCACCTCTGGCCTACACCCCAGTTCTTCTATGAAAAAATTTTAAAAACTTGCGAAGTGATAAGCTGCCACTACCACTTCCATCTATTTGCTGGCAAAAATTGAAGGCTGACAGGAGTGATGTTACAAAAACTGATTGGCATCCTTACAACAAAAATGAATAAGAGTGCTTTATTAAATACTATGGAATTATGGAATTTAAGGTAATTTTTATATATGCCATAGAGGACTTCTTTTTCTTCTGAGGCTGATGGGGTTTTTAGCATCCTCTCTCTGGAAGATAAAGTTTGGTTAAGTGGAGAGGCATTTATCTTCATTTGTTATGAAAAATTGTTTGAAAATAGTTACATCAACATTCTTTAAAATGTTAGGTTGGGACTGATACTATGTGCATATAAAATAATAGTGATCTAAAGATCTTATTAATGTGTACTTTAAAACTTTCCTATATGCAGCATTATAGCTGCAATTTTCTGTAACATAAGTTCCATACTTTGTAGGATGTGTTTCCTTGTTTAAAAGATTCTTTTGTTTAGGACCCTAAACAAAGCCAAAGTGCTATTAAATTACAAGATAAGTACTTTTTGTATTTTTAGGAAGCCAAGTTGTCTGAAACAATTTCAGCATCCAATGCCTGGAAAAGTCATTATGAGAAAATTGCAATAGAAAAAACTGAATTGGAAGTTCAGATTGAAACAATGAAAAAGTAAGAAAAAAAATCTTAAACAATTGGTTTTGTAAGAAGCTTTTCCAGTTTTTTTTCTTTGAGTGGTTTGTATTTTGGTTCTTCTGGATTAGATTTATTAAAGGTGTTGTATTTATGACTTGATATTTTTGCTCCTTATAATTCCATAAACTTTTCTCACTCTAGTATAAAAATACAATAAAAATGATTGTGCATTAAAATTATATTGGTATAATTCAAAATTTGGGACTCGTATGAAAGTACTTGGTATTTGATTATATGCCACCTATTACTTGTAGTAAATGTTAATACTACTTTATCTTAAAATGGAATTTAAATTTCTCTGCTAAACCAGAATGTATAAGAATACATAACAAGGTTTATAATAAAAGCATAAATGCTTTCAAAAATCCTTAAATTTATTGTTCCTTTATTGAAGTACCTTTAATGAATAACAAAGAAAATAAAAAGTCATATATTTTATGATTTGAAATTTAGCATTCACAAGCTAACTATAGTGGACCCCAACTGCTTGCTTTTAAATATTGTACCTTCTGAATAGTCTCTTCAATTTTATCATTGACAATAAGCTTATAATTTACTTCTAAATATTAGCTGTCATTGCCTCACTTGATATATGTTTCTAACCATGCCCTTGAAATTTTGTGTGTGAACATATGTGAATGACAGAAACACAGCACCTATGGATGATAGTTTAGCTGTTTTGTTGAATAGCAAAGAGAAGTTTGTGTGATTTTTTTTTTCATTGTCATCATCAATGGATCACTGTTTCTAAACAAGGTTACTCAAGTAATAACCTTACAAATTAGTGCTTCCTATTTCCCTTGTTCTATAACTTCTGTTAACTTTTGAAACTATGCACTGTACTAAAATGATTTTGGGAACCCTTAAAATGTATTTTTTCGAATAAAAGATTCTATGACTTTCATATAATATTTTTTAAAGGCAAATCACTAATCTTTTGGAAGACTTGAGGAAAATGGAAGAGCAAGGAAAAAATTCATGTGAAGAAATTCTTATAAAACTTCACTCAATTGAACATGAAAGTAAAACTCTGAGTCTTGACAATACGAAATTAAAGGTACTGTATGTTTGTGTGTTTGTGTGTATGTGTGTCTTGTAGCAACTTATTCTACTTAGAAATAGCTTCAAATAGTAGCATATTCAGAACTAAGCTTTTTTTAATCACTTTGTCCTTTATGCTTAGAGTATTAGAGTACCATTATAATAGTTAACTTCTAAAACTATCTATCTATATATATATACACACATATACATATATTAAAATTTATACTTTGTACAGTTTATATGCAGATATATGTTAAAATTGTTTAGAGTAATGTTAAATAAAATTTATGGTGCTGAGTAACTATTTCCTTGTCTCAACTTAAAAATAAATTCATTTACTATTCAATTTTAGCAGTTAAGTGAATCATCTGAAATTATATTAACTTTCAATGCATAAGATTATTTCTAGGTGTTATGGTTATGATAGGATATGACCTCAGGCCTGGTCTGTTTGAAACCAGAAAGTATGTTCTTGGCTGCATCATAACTAGAAAGAATTTTCCAACTTAATCGATCCAAAGAGTGATAGGTTTATGTGTGTGCCAGGGAAAAGATGGGGAGAAATTTTTATCCTTTCTGAAAAAAAAAGACACTTGAGCCCTCAATCAATCAGAGATACGTACAACAAAATGACACTTGACTGAAGATGATGGTAATTTTAGTTCCATAACATTATTTTTAGAAGATAGAAAATGGAAACGAACATTTATATAGAAGAAAACTAGAGTTGGAAGTTCAAAGTTTATATGACTTTAGCTTCATTTTAGCTAACAGTCTATTCTTTCATTCCTGGGTTATGACCCAGGAATGGGTCCATAATCCAAAATAGCTGCTGGAACTCCAGCCATTATAACCAGGTTCCAAACAACAGAACAGAGGGTGAAAAGATGAATTATTTCACTTTTTTTTTTCATTTCTTCCCCTTTAGAGAGAATCCCATACTCTTTGGCACATCTGCGTATTTAGGCACATGACTCCACTATGAGTAAGGGAGACTGGGGGCTGTGCTCGTGTAATTATCCTAAGCTACATAGAAATATGGTCATTCTTTCCTGCAGTTTGTTCATGTTTTCTAGTATCTGGTCCTATAATTTTACTATCCTTATAGTTTGGAATGCTATTTTTCTCATTATTTACCTTTCTTTTAAAGTTCAGTTCAAAATAGTACTTCTCTCCAAAACCTTATCCATTAAGATAAATCTCTTCTTATAAACTACCATCTTTGCATGCAAAGGGTAGCTGGGAAAGACAGCTATGACATACATGTAGCTCTTAATGAATATTGAGTAAATACGTATTATATCTGGGAAGCAATTTTATTAATTTCCTTGATATCCTACAGAGAAAGATGATTAGAAGGATAGTTTATTGACTGTAGTTTTTAATCACCTCACAGTGGAATTAATTATAAATTACATAGGCTATAAAAATCATTGAGTTAAAATTTATGTGTTTTATCTTAATTCAGAAGCATGCATTTTTATGCATTATTCTCTGGATTTTGTTTAAGAAAGAAAATTTAGGGATGTTTGGGATGTTATTTATGATATGAAATTGTCTAGATACTGTATATTGTTACTTCTAGAGTCATTTTAGAGTAATTTTAAACTCTTAAGTTTCAAATGATAAAAGAAGTTGATAATTGCTTCCAGGGCCCTATAACCCCTTCTATTAAAAATAACTGAAGTTTATATGTAAAGTTCTTTTTGTTTATTATGAAAGTTAGAAAAACAAAAAAGCTAAAGGGAAAAGTAAAAATTCATCTGTACTCTCACAGCTGAACAATTAAGTTTTAGTGTATATATCATTTTTGGATTTTGGGATACTTCCAGTGTTTTGCCATTATAAATCAAAATGTGGATAATTTATTTGAGGATTTTTTTTTGTATTTTTGTTTTTTTAGGATAAATTTCTAGAAATGGGTTTATATAATCAAAAGGGAGTCCTGTTTTTAATGTTGGTGTTTTGTATTTCTAAATTACCCATCATTAATGGGTCCCAATGCTTTTTTAAGTACTGGGCAATTTTAAAACAAATCTCTTCAAATTGGACAGGTGATCTCATTTAGTGTTGGGAATTCATATGCCATCTCTGTCCTGGGGACTCTCAAATTTATATATCTACTCCAAAACATGCCCCTGAATTCCAGACATATTTCTACTATCTACTTGATACGTGCACTTAGATAATTGATAGCTGTCTCAAAGTTATGTTGAAATGGAGCTCCTATATTACCGATAAATAATGCAGCCTACAGTTTTTCTCATCTCAGCGAGTGGCTATCATCCTTTGTATTACTTGGTGTCATTCTTGATCCCTTTCTCTCACACCCACTTCCAATCTGTCAACAAATATACTTCAAATATATCCCAAACTTGACTATTTCACACCAGCACCTGTGCTGTTACCCTAGATTGAGCCACTGTCATCACTCATTGTCACAGTGACTTTCTAACTTTTTGCTTCTGCCCTTGCTCCAGTACTCAGTGTCCACTAGGGCAGTTGAGTAAATCTACAGAATGTAAGTCAGACATGTCACTGCTCTGCTCTAATGATATCTTGGTTAATAGTGAACATCACAGCATCTGGCTTTCTGTTTCTTCTCTGATCTCATCTCCCTCTACCTTTTTCCTTATTTTTCCTTATTCCTGCAGTCTTGGTATTCTTGAAGTTTTCTTCTAACTGGTGAGACCTTCTCCCAAAATTGTGTTTCTCTAAAGGATCTTTTTCTCTCAAAGAGCCACACTCCCTTTTGGTGTTTACTTAAAAAATCCCTTTCTCAGGAGACTGTTCTGGTCTATCTCCAGTACATCTTTCTTATCCTACTTTTGTGTATGAGCTATCTTTACCTTTAATTCTTAGTTTTTGCCTGTCTACCCTGTGTTCTTGTCTGTCTATGCATGGAATGTGTAAACTCCATGAAGGGAGGGATTTTGGGCTCAGTGCCGAGAGCATTTTTTAATAACCAGTAAACATTTTTTCATGTATTCATTGATCATTTACATTTCTGCCTTTTTGAATTATGTACTAATTATCCTTTGTATGTCTCTTAAGAAATCTATATATTGGTATTATTGGTATTTTGTCATATTTTGTTTGCCTGTTAAATTTTTGACAGGCCCGTCAAATTTTGCGTGTGCATGTATACACATATTTTATTCTTTTATGGCTTCTGTAGGTAGCCTCACATTTCTGAACATGTTGTGAACTTGTAATCTAGACTGTCATTTCAAGGGTAATGTTCAGTGAACATCCTTGGAAAATAGCCATGTTTTCTTCTACCAGAGGGTGGGCATGCTTCCATCCCCTAAATGTCGGGTTCCCTAAACTTGGTGTTACTGCTCTGTAGTGCATCCCACTGAATAGGCAGGTGTCATCTGCCTATTGTGTCACCCCTGTGGAAACTGGGGCTGAGGAAACTATCACAAATGCTAAAATCTGGCTACTACTATTGCTGTGAGTAATAAAGTCGTGTGTCTTTGACCCAAGAGTCTCATGTCTTTTGTAATATCCATGAAACTGCACTAAGCTGACTCATAAACTTGGAGGGTAAGATCGTAGGCCTTTATAGTTCTCAGTATGTCGGAGGCCAGCTCTGACCGATGTTTCTCTGGTCCCGAGGAGGGTGTGGAAGGTGTCGGTGAGTTGCAAGGGGAGGAGAGTAAGAGACAGCACACACACCAAAGAGTGATCAGGCTGCTCTGTTTATTGCCCCAACAGTGGGGTTTTTTTATACCATAAAATTAGCTAGCAGGTATAGTTTCTAAAGCTAATGATTGACTACAAAATGAGGTAAAAATAACAGGATACATATTTTTGTTAAGCACATGATCGATTACATTTTGATTACAATCAGGAGGTTTCTGGAGAAAATATTTTTTTGCTTAAGGTAAATTTTCTGAGGTATGAGGTATAAACATAATGATTAACCTCTGCCCTGATCCTGGAGCCTAAAAGATGATAGCGTAATGTCTTTTTTGCCTGGAAACCAGAATTTGATCAAAGGAACCATCTTATACCAATTCCCTGAAGTGGTTAAACACAGAAGCCATCTTATGCTGATTCCTAGAAGCAGGCAGGGGAATGTAAGGGGAGGGGAGTAAATGTTTTTTATAGGATACTAACCCGAGATCGGGCAAGAATGTATACTTATCAAGAGAGCAGCTCAGCGCCTGGACCCAATCATGGGGTCTTGGGCAATGGAGAAGTTATGTATTCAGGCATATCTTAAGAAAGTTATAGGTCTAACTAGAAAATATTTGTGAGTCAAAATAGTAATGGGAAAAGATGTCACCTCTTGGCTACCTAATGAGGAACTCTTCCTTGAAGGTCCTAGCTCCGTGCTGCGCCCTCAGGCAACTCAGGCGGGCCAAGGCCTGGCATCAGTACCTTCTTTTGATTTCATGTTTAGTAGGGTTGTCGCTGTTCTAAATCAAATAAAATTTTACTTGGATCTTTTGTGAAAATGTTAAAGCTTTATTATTTTTTATTTTAAAAATTTTGAAAAATAGTGTTGGATGGACACAAATACTTAATCTATTTTTTCCCTAATAGTTGTCTTCTTACCATTTATTTAGTGATTCATATGTTCCCTATTTATTTAAAATATAACCTTTGTCATATACTAGATAAAATTTTATTGTATTTTTCTTTTTCAATTCCATTGATCTCTATTGTATTTTTCTTTTTCAATTCCATTGACCTCTATTTTTTATTTTTTATAATTCTTTATTAAATATACTTTAATATGTAATGAGATGTTCTAATATCTAATATAAGATTAATTGCAATGGCTATAAGAGATTCTCTTAGTATTCCTTTAAAAATTTTGTTAGTGTTTCCTACTTATCTTTTCATATGAATTTTAAATTAATATTTCATATTCCTTCTTCCCCCAACTTTTGGTTGAAATGCATTAGGGTTTTATTGATTTGAAAAAACTGTTATGTCATATTGGGGCTTTGGTAGTGGGCATGGTATGTCAACATACATTTACAGAGGTGTGAATCTATACTCTTAAAACAAATGCAATATTATAAACCCACATTATCCTAGTAAATGTAATTTTTTTAAATGGGGGGAAAATCCTGTTATTTCCATAGTATTGAGTCTTTGCATCCAGGACCATGATACTGCTATTTTTCTGAGTCTTTTTTGATCAGTAAATGTTAAAAGTTATAGGAATGTGTGTCTTACATAAATCTAATTAAGGTCATTAATTTTAGATGTAATTGTATGCAATCAAAACTAATTATTGGTAACTGTTGATAAATGAGTTATGTTTCTATAACCTTGCAGCACTGAATACAAATGAATTCTACTGATTTATAAAATCCATGTATTCCTTGTTAGACAACACATGCTGCTTTGAAGGACGAGATTGTTTCTGTTGAAAATGAGCTGTTAGAATTGCAAGAAGTAGAAAAACAACAGAAAACCCTTATTGAAGTGTATAAAACCCAGGTGACTCTTGACTTTATTTAATGCTTATTAAATTTCTTAGACAACTTTTAAAATTGCATTTGTTTATAATCCAAATAAGCAGAACTAAAGAAAGGTGGAACTATTATTACAGCTATATGACTATTTTAGCTATATAGACTGTCCCAACTATTTTTTCAGGTCCCAAATACCTTTTAAGTAGATGATACTGCTGACTTCAGATTCAAACATTGCCTGTGCTTATAGGTATTAGATATTCCTAAAAGTAGATCTAAAATCAATTATGTATGTATAGTGCAAACCTTATGTAAGTTTTAACCTTGTTGATCTTGATTATACTTTTCATCTTGTATTTTTGTTTTTATTGATTTAGAATAATGACTCTGTTGTGAAGTCATTAAAGCCCAGACTCGTTCTTTCTCAATATATAAAATACAATTCAGACTTATGTTAAAGACCTGGAAAAAGATACAGGGCTATTATGTGGAATAGTGTTTGTTCAGTGGTAATTTATAGAAAAGCTTATGTTCAAGAATAACGTCAAGAAAAACGTCATGAGAAAGATGGGATTTATGCAGGTCCTCAAATGATGCGTAATAAATTGGTCAATAATGAGCCTGGTTTATTGAATCAAAGAATATTATGCTAAGTGTAATACCTAAAAGGGGGCAGAGTGTAGGTAAGTAGGAAGGGGTTGCATATTATGTCTTAGATGGGCAGTTGAAGTGGGGACATGCAATTTAGACTGTCATAGTCACCCACAGGAGAGAGTGGACTATGAGAGTTCTCATTGACAGTGTCATCTGGGCCTAGCTGGTTGTTCAGGTTTAACCTGTTAGCAGGAGCACAGCATGAGTTACTGTATTCTGTGCTCTGGGCTTTGTATAAAGTGCTCAGCTATTTTTTGGAACTGATTCTGATTTAGAGAATAAAATAATTGGAATGGTATAATAATTGGAATTGGACCAGAGGTAAATATTTTACAGTGATATTGATCTGCAAATGAAGCTCTCTATCACCTTCAGAACTTAGTGAAAATCTGGAATTGGTGGGGAAAGATAGAGAAATTGTGCAAGGATTATGGATTAGAGTAGTGCATTGAATGATACTCATAAAGCAGAAATAACATTAGGTAAGTGTACTGAGTATAACAATAGGAAAATAATGATTTTTTTTAATAATGAAAATTCAAATTTTAGCTTTTTATTGTATTCTATGGTCCTAGTAGTAAAATCATACATGTTATTCTTGTCATCTATTTTTAGATACAAAAGTTGCAAGAAGCAGCTGAAATGGTGAAAAGCAGATGTAAAAATTTGCTACGTGAAAATAAACTAATAACAAAAAACAAAAGTAAAAAAATAGAGAAGGTAATTTTGAAATTTTAAATAATAACAATATTTTATTTATGTGTTTTGTACTGTGTGACTGATACAAATTCTTTCATTTTGCTCGTTATCTCTAGTTTATACCTAGGATATCTGTTCTCAGTCTTTGTAGGAGTTTGTTTTTTGAGGAAATAATGTTTCTTACAGGCTTGAAATGTTGTTTGTGTGAATGTTTTTTCGCTTTTTCCTTAATATTTGGAAAATAGTATGAATTTTTTCCAATACTAGACAGACTTAACTAGTGGGAAAGAATGGTTATTTTATCACTGAACTTCATCATCCGTAAGTATGGAAGCTTGAATACCTCTCCTTTTTAACCTCACCCTTTTTTTCTTGTAGTAGATCTTGGTATCTAAAAAACCAAGTAAGTATCCACTGCTAAATACCTTTTGGAAGAAAAGTAATAGCCTTTAGAAAAACCCAGCATCATTTCCTTTTATTCACCCTGCTGAAACAGAATGAGAGGAAGACCAGTGTTGGCAAGTTAGGATGTTTTTGTGAATATTTTTAAATGAAACCGCATCCTTTTTTGGGTCTTTTCATATTATTTTGGTAAGGAAGCAGTGAAAGTCAGGATACTCACTCCCAACTGGGGAGGTCATGGGATGTTCCTGGTCAGCTCCAACTGAGTATAAGAAGGTGACTTTCTATGTTTAGATTGGAAAATGGAGTTGTCCCCGTATCCTGGGATTGAGAAGTCAGTGAGACCCAGTATGGAGAAGAGGTCAGCCGGTGTAGGCATCCTGCAGGCTCAACAGAGACAAAGATAGCCCACCAAGAGTGTAACTTACTCCTTTCTTAGAACCACTTTTCACTATTTTTAGCAAACTGGAGACAAAATCATTTAAAATCTTTTGGTCTCTTTTACTCTGAGACATACCAGTGCAAATATTTTCTGCCAGGCAACACTTTGAATAAAAGCCTGTTAAAAAGCTGTACTTAAAGGCAGATGGGGCAGGAGCCTGTGTTTTTCAGATGCTGTGAGGTCACAGTGTTTCTTACTGGTATTAAATACAAAAAGTCATTTTTTTTTTAATGAGCCTTTTTCTTTTTCTGCTATTTTAAGTCTACTGGTTTTCTCAAGAGCTCTTCTATGCTCGGGGACCCAGAGGCATGCTCTGTTCTAGTTTTTCCTTTATGGTCATGAATGCCAGATGTTGCACAGCAGCCCTAGGTGTTCCCTGCTTCTCATGCAACAAGTCAAACTCAGGTTTTTCTTCATCCTGAATTCCATTATACCTGGCTATGTTTTCTTCATTAATAGCACAAGCATTTCTTAAGATAGCTTTAAAAAAGGGCCACAGAGAGGAACTGCTGCAGTCATAAAGATTAGTATAGATACAATTAGATTTGTTTATAGTAACGTTAGTGATCAAATTATAGTCTATTGAGGACTGATGATATTAACTATCTTGAAATAATATGCAGTGTAATATGAAGTATACAATATAGAGTAAACCCCACCACTGTGCACTGAGTAAAGCAAGGCTGCTCTAATTTAAAACTATCTGGGCTATAGAATTGAATGACTAGAGTGATAGCAATTACTTTAGAACTAATGGCTAGAAACTGGAAAACTACATACCAGCTTTATCAGTAATTTATACTTGATTATAAATGACAAGATTCAAAAAGTTCATTTTCCCAATATCCTGGCTTTCATAGGTGAACATTCTTCCTGCAAGCTTTATGACTGAATTTACTTGCTCAACAAACTTTGAAAACTCTTAAGTTCCAACCCACTTTTAAACTCTATTCTTATTTAGCAGTCTTAAGTTAATGTTTATATATTTATTTGCTTGAATCTATTGTTTGAAAGTATTATACCTAAAATACTTATTATTGTACAGTTATCTAGTATTCAAGATTGTAAAAACATGAATGCTGAATATTTGATCTTGCACTTATTTCCCTAATGCTACATCTCAGATGAGAGGCCAGATGGAGACTGATATGAAGGAGTTAGAGCTCGTCCGCGATGCCTTGACAACGGCTGAGCAGAGGCTTCAAGAGTGTCAGGAGAGTCTGCAGCTCTGCCGTGGGAAATGTAGAGACAAAGTACACACCGTTAGGGAGCTTGAGGGCCAGGTGTTCAGCCATTGTTCTGATTTTTGCTAGATGTGTTAAAGAAACTAAAGAAACACTTTTGAATGATTTTACCAGTTGAGGGCACTCATGTCAGGGGTTGCTTTTTTTTTTTATTCCCATATAAATCAATGATCAAATATCAGTTTCTTGCAGATGCTGTGATTTTGCAAGCTTTTCTCTTACTATTTTATAGTGAAAAATTCATAATTAAAATTGCTGATTTAGTTTACTTGTATAAATACATATACATTTGATGACATGTTAGTAGCATGAGAAGGGACAATATTGTTATATTATTTTGATGTGAGGATAAGATAAACCATTATCATTTACCTTCCAAAAATTAGACATTTCTTTTAACTTGAATTGTGCATGAAAGTTATTTGGGTTGTTCACGATTAAAATTTCAGCATATACTTTTTTTACTCTACCAGAATAAGGCTCATTTAATTACCTCATTCAATGTCTAGCACATAGTAAGCACTTAGTAGATATTTTTGAATTAATTTTTTTTCAAAGAAACATATCCAAGAAGGCTTATTTCTTAATTTGCAAAGTAATTCTAGAAATGATTCCATATCTATCTTCCAAATATACTTTGGATTTTAATCTTGAAATGCAAGCAAAACTTTGATGACTTTAGAGTCCCGAGAAGAAATTTTTCTAGAAAATGTCAAATTGCATAGATAATCTAGATTACTAATTGATATTATGGATTCTTTAAATTTTCTTCTCACAACTTTTTCAACTATTTAAATATAATTTTTGAAGCAATGTGAAAAATATTCTATTTTGACACGGTCAAGTGGATGTTTGTTGATTTGCTTTTTTATTTTGCTTCTGACAGTCACTGGGTTTTTGCTCCTAGTTATATATTCACACATATTCAATTATCAATCACTATCTTAGGTGAAAGAAAAACTCTGAGAAATCCTAAGAATCCATAATAGGAAATTGAGATCGTTGAAAATCTGATGTTTGTTTAGTAAAATGAATATCCTTCTTCAATACATATTGTTCAGAATGTTTTAGATGGCATCATTCAGAAAATTTTTCAGTAGTAGATTTTTCCATGAAGTAACAAATATTTTTTATACTTAATCAGGGATCTAAGAATTTTATGTTTTAACAATGTAATGTTTCTTGGTGTGTCTCTGTGTAGGACTGATAGTAATATTCATATCATCTTTTTTTATGGTTATTCCAACAATAAAGCAGATAGATTTCTTTAGAAATCTATAGAAAAATAAACTAAGAAAGAAAAAATCAAGAAAATAAACTAAGAGAACTCTTTTGTTTCTTAGGTTGATGGGAATCACAGTCTTATGACAAAGCTTTCTCTGGAAGAGGAAAATTATCTTATTCAGTTGAAGTGTGAAAACCTTAAACAGTAAGTATTAAATTGACTTAAAACTAGTGTTACATTTTTGTCTATACACTCTAATTATAAAATATATGTTTCCTGTAAAAAGAAAATTAGAACAGATGGATGCAGAGAATAAAGAACTTGAAAAGAAGCTGGCAAACCAAGAAGAATGTCTTAAGCACAGCAATCTTAAGTTTAAAGAGAAATCTGCAGAATATACAGCACTGTCCAGACAGCTCGAAGCTGCTTTAGAAGAAGGAAGACAAAAGGTACAGATGGCCTTTATTTAGAAACTTTTTAATTAGTTTATCACCGAGATGTGTTTTTAAACAGACAGTATCTTATCTTGCCAAATCTTCAGTTATTAGTTTTACCCTGATGACAGGGTAAAGAGAATAGTTACATTTTTCACATTTTTTGTTCTTTACCTGCTTTTCCTTTTTGGAGCTAAACAGTTATATTATTGATCCAGAGTTACTTCACTAGGTAAAATGATGGTGTGGCATGGTACAAGGTAGAGATGGAAAATGCTTTCAAGGAGTTCCCCCCCCACCTTTTTTTTTTGTTTTTTGTAAAGCCAAAACAAATATAAAAACTATTGAACATTGTAGTTTTGATCAGGATCAATGAGCTGTGAAGCTCAATTCCTTCTTTTTTGTCAAATATTGTTGCATGAATACATGCAAGAATTAAATTACAGTTAAGTCCATTTGGTTAGCCTGTAATAAATATCTCATTCTGTCAGGCACTGCTTGATATGCAAAGATGCGTAACACGTGGCTTCAGCTTTCAGAATACTCACATTCCTGCAAGGAGATAACATGTGAACAACAAATGTCATCCAGAATGTACATTCTATAATAGGGGGGAGTGTACAAGGCACACCAGAGGGAGTAGTTTGTTCAACCTGGGGATGAGAGGGTAATTCAAGATCTCCAAGAAGAGCTAAATTTATCAAATGATTTGAAAATATAATCTCAAAAGAACATGGATGGGCTTTGGAGTCCAGCAGAAACTGGATTTGAATTCTGATTGTCTGCCACTTTAAACCCTGACTTACACAAGTTAGTTCACTAAGCCTTAGTTTGGTTAAATAGGAGGATGTTGAGTATCCTCGTAGAATTGAACGATGCAAAAAAGCGAGTCTATATCTTGGTGACTCTCAGATGTGTATCTCTACCCCAGACCTCTCTCTCCTCTGAATCTAGACTCACATGTATCCTACTGCTTACAGGCCTCTCCACCTACAAGGACATCGCCGACTTGACATGTTCAACACCGAAAATTGACTCTTTCCCTCTAACCTCTCTTGTTCCTGTGGTCTTTCCCAAGTCTATTAATGGCAGTTTCCACAAGAGTCATATAAAATCTGATATCCTTGAAATTGTGGCTCTTGTATCACAAGTGTCACAATATATATTTTGATTCCTTGTAACTCTGGGAAACTAACTTTAATTGACTTGGAGGAACACATTATTGAATTAAGTATAAAGCACTGCTATTCATAGGAATGTAATTACTTTCTCAGCTCCACTATTCTTTGAGAGGAAAACAAGAAGTGACTTTATCCTGGATTTGACCTAAGTAGGCTGGAGATGCTGGATACTCTTAAATTCCTTCTCAAAGGTGTACAGAGGTTCCCCACTTCTCCCCTGGTAGCCATATTGGAAGGTGGAAGAGATGGCAGATGAGCTCACCAAGGCTCAGACCATTTGGCCGGGTAGCTACATGATCTTCATTAAGATCATCCTCAAGGAAATCCCCGCCAAAATCCTCTATGAGGATGACCAGTGTCTAACTTTCCACAACATTTCCCTTCAAGCACCAACATGTACCCAAGAGACTCCACCCCAGATTTCTGTAGCAGAAGATGATGATGAAAGTCTTCTTGGACACTTAGTGATTGTTGCCAGGCCTTAAGAAGGGTTGTTGTAGGTGGCGAGTGAAGGTTCAGATGGGAGTCAGTCTGTCCATCATGTTCTCCATGTTCTTGGATGTTGGCAGATGAATTGGCTTCCTGGCTCAGCATGTTTTAGGGATGGTTTTCTCTTCTCTGGGCAATGATTAAGTTGAAAGTTCCAATGTATTGAACAGTATAATTCTTTTTGCCTATATGTGGATCGAGGAAATAATTCTAAAATTCATACAACGATAAAAGATATCTGTTGCATGGTTGAAAAAAGTTAAGTGTTCAGAGTCCTCAGAGATGTGTCTTCCCTCTGCTTTCTCTTCTGTTGTAGTGGAAGACAAGCCTATCTCTAGTTCTTGCCATATGAAGAATGCCATACAGGATTGTCACCATTTCCTATATTGAGGGGCAATGGAAAGTACGAGGGCGTTTATCCTGAGGATTCTGTCTCCCATAGCTTCAGCTCCTGCTATCATCTCTCACTCACAAATGCTCTTGAAATTTGTGCAGAAGAAACCTTTGTAAATTGTTTTATCCTAAATCAGAGTTAGTCCTTCCCACTAGCTCCTTGCTCCTGAACTTGCCTCTGCCTCCCTCTTATCTTGGGGCTCCAACTCATCATACTTGTAAAAACGCTTTCACATATCTGAGTCCTTGGATAATAATAGCTAAGCTAGACTTTATGCTAAAATAAGCAATCAGAAATGTGACAACTCAAATTCAGACCACTTGGGAAGTGAGCAAAAAACACATGTGCACAAATGTGTGCATGTCCTCACTTGTGGTATGTATGTGTAGTGTACGTATCACCTTCCTGCCCCCAATTCTGTGTGTCCAAGTCAATAATTAGCACTGAGAATGTAATCAGAATGAGGGCCTCCCTGGTGGTGCAAGGGGTTAAGTCTCAGCACTATGAGACTGGGCAGCCACTGCAGCACGAGTTCGATTCCCGTCCAGGGAGCTGACCCACATGGCGCAGCAGACCTCTCCTGTCTCGCCCACTGCTCCCCTCAACAGTGTATTTCAGTAGATCTGCATGTTCTGCTCCCCACTCTGTCTCTGGTGAATCCTCTCACCTCCACCCCCGCACCTCTGGCCTACACCCCAGCTCTTGTATGCCTAAATAAATAAATAAATCTTTAAAAATAAAGAATCAGAATGAAAACTTTCTCTGCTTTACCACTGTTCTAGATACCCATATGATATAAATTCTATAAAGCATGACAGTTTGTCTCAGTATAATATAAAGATACGGTGTTGGGTAAAATATCTAAGTCACAGAGCAGAGCAAATATATATGATTCTTTCAGATATTGATACTGCAAAGTATATACACAGACGCACACATTAAGTAGACATAGTTATACTATATGTGCTTCCACAAGAAAAAACATCATTAAACATTTTCTAACTAAACTGTGTAGAATATAAGTAATATCTGTAGGAAAAAAAAGAGGTATAGTATAACCATGTGAAGGCTTTAAATAATTGTAAGGAAAGCCCATTTAGTTGTTTTACTCTTTTTATGACAATTACAGGTTTCTGAAGAAATGGAGAAAATGTCATCTAGAGATAGGGCTTTACAAATTAAAATATTAGATCTGGAGACTGAGCTTAGAAAGAGAAATGAAGAACAAAATCAACTTGTTTACAAAATGAACAGTGTAAGTATTTATATGACTTCGCGTGTTTTCCTAAAAAATAAATTCGCGTTTAGCATTCTTACCATGCTATGTCGTTAAGTGGTTAAGGCACAAAGTGAGGACAGTCAAGGTTCTTTCCTTACTGATAGCATCAAAAATAACAAATAATATAAAGTATTAAAAATAGGAATGTGAGGATTATGCCAAGGAATTATTCTCCTGCATCCTCGCCGGCTTTCATTACATTTCCCCCAAAGTGTCAGCAGGCCCTTTCCCTTCGTACTGTTTTTGCCTGACAGCTGCTTAGTGAAGTTTACAGATGTAACCTACTTATTTCTTTCTGGTATGAATTTTTCATTTTAAGATCAACACAAGTTATACTATTATTATAAGTTAGATTTTGATATCTACCTTGAATAATGAACATATTTTTAAAAGTTTTTAAGTTGGTATTAAGTAAATACTTTTGTTATATCTGCATGTAAGATGAATGCTTCGATCCATTCAGCCATGAAATGAGAATACCAAATTGACTGTGTTTAATTAGTCTTTTAATGTTTTTTCCTAAATATTCATGAAATACTCATTTGGCATGAGATATGAAAGCTAACACTAGTCATGATTAAATTGCTGGAAAACTGTCTATTTAACAATGACATAGAAAATGATACTTTATTTTTTTTCAGGAACTGGAGAAAACTTTTTTTTCATTCCCAAGTGCCTAAAAAGTTGAAAACATGAAAGGTCCAAAAGCTAAATGATTTTTTGGAATGCATTATTATTTTAATTTTATTGTCATTGAAAGTTCCATTGCAATTTAATCAGAACAAAACAGTTATCACTTTTAATCTAGCACTGGCCTTCCTTTTATTCCTCTTTTTCTCCATTTACCAGCAGAATTGTGATAGCATAAAATATGTATGATATTCTTACATAATTGCAGTCTCTTTAAAAACAACATCATGTATTGATAGGAGGTGGATTTTCCTATAATGTTCCCAATACTTGGCTAAAACCACTCAAATAACTAGATTTAAGATCTGATGTTTTATTAAACCTGATAACTTTCATAGTTAAAAATAGTGAAGTAGTAAAAAAAAATCTAGAATTCTAAGCATAGATTTAGACCTTGCTGGAAAATGAGTTTGTATTTTCTGCCCCGCTAACCATGCTTTAGCCCTAATTCAACTGTGAGCACCCTGAGGCCACCTCATGATTGTGTTCCCCTGTCTTCCACAGTGCTCTCTGCCCACAGGAGCAGGCCTCTAGATTTTCTGCCCAAGTGCTCCTGTTGGGGCCAGAGTGGATGCACAGACCCAGGTGTGACCTCCACAACTAAACTAAGGGCAACCTCCCTCAAACTTGAAATGCCTTTGGAGTTTTATACATGACCCTAAAATCCGTTATCCTTTTGCATTCTATGCTTCAATTTAAGTGTGTTGTTATTATATTTCCCCTTCTACATTGTAGTGTAAGACTGATGTTCCACAAAGATTCACTTTATTCGTTCTGTGACTGGGTCTCCCAGCCTTGCACATTGCACTTCCTCTAAGGGACATTCCTCAGTTTCAGAACCTGTCAGGTATCCTTCATTGAGCTTCTCCTGACAGTAAGAAAATGAAAGGTTTCTTAAGGGTCTACATTTTAGCTGGAGGCTATATGGTATTTGTAGCCTGTCTGTTTAAAACTCTCAGTGAAAAGATCTACTTGGGAATCTGTATGCCACTGTATGTTTTTAAAGCTATATTGGATTTTTAACTTTTCCCTCAAAGAACACCTGTACTATTAAAAATTCTTTTTATTTTCTAAAGGAGTCTAAAAATAAAGTTCCGTATTTGTATCCTCAAAACTAGAATTCTATCAATGTTTAAAATAGCAAAAATCACCCTTATGGTATAAAATAAGAATTTTTAAGTGGAGAAAATGACAAAAACTAGTATTAAAATGTCATGTAATGGAAAATAATTATAACAATTTTAAATAAAACCACTTTAAGTCACTTGTGTTAAATATGTAATAATATGGGGTTAAGTGAATGTATATCACAACAAATTATATCACAGTTGAAATCAAACCTGTATGTGCTCTGAATCTTAGAGAGAATTGAGCCCCTTAACAAATAACAAATAGTTAGGATTCTTAAAAAATTTAAGCCTTATATCCAATCATTGTGTATAAAAATTTTATATTATGACTAACTTCAATATAAATGCTATTAGTGATTATTTTATTTCTTTTTTTATTTAGAAAGCACAACATCAAGAAGTATGTTTGAAAGAAATACAACATAGTCTTGAAAAGTCTGAGAATCAAAATGAGAGTATTAAGAATTATTTACAGTTTCTTAAAACTTCTTATGTAACAATGTTTGGATAAATTGTTGAGTTTATTTTCTATGAGCAATAGTTTTTTTACAATGAGCTCAAAAAGTGAGCAGGTAAATTAAATTAAAACTTGTTATATTTATGATTTGTGGGTGGTAGTAATCACATTTTTATGTAAAGAATTTTGAAACAATTTATTGTTCAGTTGAACATTAAAACAAGATAGATGTTAGCATTCCTTTTGCTGGATAATTTTCACTTAACTGTGGCTTAATTCCTATTAAAATTATATTGATTTTCAGATTATTTTTTATACACACACACACACAAAACAAGCCAAAATAATTCTTTGTAGCTATCTATAGCTACCACTCAAATGAATTTGTAATAAATCTAGGCTAATTATGAGCCAAATACATGATTTTAAGTGATGTATGTAATTGTTTTATCAAGGTGTTGTATAAGTATAATGAAATAAATATTCTGAATATTAATTTTTAATAATGGTATAAGTGCATACTTTCTAAAAATAACAAATATTTCAGTATACTTAGTACTATTTCAAGCATATGCGAAGATGCCATTATAATTTGTTAGGTTTTAAATATAGAATTTTAAGAAGTCACCAGTGTCAATTGATGGTGACAGATGAAAACATGTTGGCATGCCTTGTTTCATTATAAGAGTATATATATTCAGACTTCCCGTTGACTTTGTATTCTCTTTAGGACTTCATTTTGTGTTAGTGATTGTCTGATATTATCAGTGTATACATTATATCATTATAAAACCCCTGATTTAACAAAGTGATTAAAGGGGAACAATTTTTCCCATCCCTTTCCATAACCGGCTCACATGGGATGATCAAAATAAGCACTATTTACGTCAAAAAGCTTTAGAATAAAGTTATTGTTGGGATGAAATAGAAGTAATACTATAAACTGTTCCACTTAATCTCCCTTCTTATTTGCCAAGGCAAGATACTATAAAAGGGAATAGATGTAATTGATAGGGGATCAAGTAATAGTTATTTCTCTTAGAGAATGGCTTGAGAAATGTTTATTCAAAGGAACACTGAAGTCTCAAAAGATCACTCAAATAGGCAAGTTGTGTACTATACTGTCCAACCTATGAACAGAGATCACTCTCCAAGTTTTATCTCTGATAAGAAGGATATGCTCTCTCTGGTCCCTTCACTCCTAATATTTCATATCATATGCAGGAAATAGCAAAAAATAGTCACTGCCAGAAACTGGCCATAATGGCTAGCAATATTGGCATTCCTTTTTTTAATCTTAATACTTGTGATACCAAAACACATACTTCACCCTTCTGGTCCTTTCTTCATCTCCTAAGGCAGAGGAAGCCTTTAAGAAATACACAAAGATATGGAAGCAACCCAAATGTTCAAAAATAGAGGACTGGATCAAGAAAATGGGGTAGACAATGGGATACACAATGGAATACTATTCAGCAATCAAAAAAGATGAACTCATGCCATTTGCAGTAACGTGGATGGAGCTAGAAGGGATCATGCTCAGTGAAATAAGCCAGAAAGAAAAATATCGAATGGTTTCACTTATAGGAGGAATATGGGGTATCCAAATAAGGGATCAGGAAAAAAAAAAAAACCAGAAGGCAACCATAAATCAGAAACATTCTGTGAGGGAGGGGGAGGAAAAGGGGCAAAAACGGGGGAGAAAAGAGCACAAGGGACTATGGTGATGGTTCACAGGTGAACTGGTGGTGGGATGGAGGGGTGTGTGTGTGTGTGTGTGTGTGTGTGTGTGTGTGTGTGTGTGTGTGTGTGTATAAAGAGTGCTAAGTATAAGAGAAAAAGACTTGCCCAAAAGAAACTCAGCTCCTTGAGTGTTGTTCACTAAACTGAGTTTCTGCAGGGCAGAACTGTATCTTATTTTTTACCCCCTGCACAACACCTGGCATATAGTAGGTACTCAGTTGATGTTTGTGGGTAGATTAGTGGAAGGATGTTGAAAAGGTAGGTATTCACATTCCTGTTTAAGATATGAAGAAAAGTATAAGCCTAGAGTGATTAACTGCTGTGACTGTAGTATAAGTCTCTTCAGTATTAAGCTGGCATTGAAACTGAAGTCTTCTGACTCCAGAGTTAAAGTACTTTGTACAGTGCTGTTTTCTGTTGCAAGCAGCAGTGGCAATAGCACAGGTTCAGCAACAAGCCAGCAAAAAGTGACTTCCTACTTCCTCTACGGTGAAGTGTGAGTGTGGTAAATATATTAACTTATTTCATCTTTTAGCTGGTCACATGGGTACAATTAATTGCATTTACTTCTCAAGCTGCCAACACACAGAAAGGTTAAGTAACTTGCCTAAGTCCACACAACTCATGAGTAGCAGGTATCACTGCTCTTAACCTTGACCTCACTACCTTTATATACGTTTCATTAATAAAGGTAATGGTTTCCTTTTACAAGCCATGTATTTACTTCATCTATAGCCTCTTTTCATATTTTAAATTTTTACCAAAGTAATTTGTGTATACCATGTTTAAAAATTGGAGCCTGGATGTTTTAAGTAGACTGAACGGAAAAGACTGCTTCAAAAACTGGTGGGACTGAGACATTAGTGACGTAGAACAGCAAAGGAAGTTTGCTAGATCCTAAAAGGCTGTTAACAGTCTCTGAAAATGGGACGCGTTAAGCACATATATTGAGCTCTTCTGGTGAGGGAGCCAGACTCCGTGTGAGGGAGGCCCCGCGCCAGTGACCTGATGTGTCTGAGCGATGTCTGCTTCTCGCTTCCCACCTCCCTAGAGAGCCCATTTTCCTGCGTCATTTACAGGCTGGCAGGATTTTCCCTTTATCCTTCATATTCAGGGTCTCATGACTTCCTTAAGTTTTAAAAGTTTTCTTCCATCACTCATGTGATTATCACTTCTCCACATGTTCCTTCCTCTTGATTTGGTCTCCTAGATCTCATCTCCACACAACTTGTCTTTTCACTTGGTATCTTTCACTGGGTTTTTTGTGAGGTATTTCTTCCATCTAATTCTCACTACTAATGTGGCAGTTATTCTCTATTTCTGTAGAATATTGGATATCAAAATAAATCATTTTTAATTCCTGAAGGTATTGGGGTTTGATTTTTGGTTTTAGAACTGTAATTCCATTATATTTTCATTAAAATTCTCTTAGGTTTCTTCCATTGGTTCTGCTTTAGTAGGCATCTCCTGTTTCTGTTCTGCTGGCCATTTTTCTTTCTGAGCCCCATAAATGAGTTTTAATTTTCCTTGCCTAGTCATGATTGTGGTTACTCAGTACTTGCCAGCATCCTTGGGTAGTAGCAAACCAAGTGGCGAGACACAGTGGTTTCAGTTCTCATGGGCCTGAAACCTGTTACTCTGCTGAATTGCTCTGAGAAACCATCCAGTTCCCAGATTTTTTCAGTCACAAGCAGCAGTTCTTTTCCAGCTTTAAAGCTGGAAACACTTCACTCCACTGGAGAGCCCTCCTGGAGGTTTTCTGGGGTCAGCAAGTTAATTGCAGCAAAAGACAGGGGAATAATGGGTGGCAATTTTAAGAATGAATTTTGTCTTTGTCTTCTGCTTGAGACCTGCTCATGATTTTTACTTTTAGGTGAAGTCAAGTCATGGAACTGTGTATTCACATGATTTTTTTTTTTTTGTAATCAAAACAACCATTTCTCTATTTTGTATCTAAAAATTCACAAATACATGCACATGGAGAAAGGTGTAGAGAAGCCGATATGCCTTGGTGCAGGAATGGAGGAAATAGTAATTTTTCTATTTTAATGAGATTATGTCTATTTTTTTCTAACCAGGTAATAAAATGTAAAGTATGGCGGACAAGGCATGATAGATGTTACATAGTGGAAGAGTAGGATTGGTGAGTGATTTATGATCTGAGAATGAAATATTGGAATTTGATTTTCAGAGATGGAGTAGGTTTGAGTAAAGTGAAGAGAAGCCTGTTTAGTGTGGGAAGATGTCACTTAAGTCCAGGATGTTTAATAACAACCTACAAACCTTGGGATATGATGCCATCTAGGATATGCATGGAATTGGGGTAGAGTAGCAGAACAAACATCCTGCTTAGGTGTGAGCACATGAAGAAATGATGAGAGATGAAGTTTTAAAACTCAGTGGTTTCTGATTACACATAAGTAAAATCCAGTGTCCTCAACGTGGTCCTCAAGGTCCTGCATGTTTAGCAAAAGTTAAGTCCTCATTAATATCAAATGAATTCAGGGTAAGATTCTGTTAGAGATACATAGTAAGATGTTCTCTATTGTTCTTATTTCTCTGTGTTGCTCTTTCACTTCCTTAATTGTGACTTTTGATAACCAAAGTTCTTAACTTTAATATTCTGTTATTCAGGATTCTCACATCATTATGGAGCCCGGTCATGAAATCCCATGATTAGCTCTCTACAAACTAAAGTCCCAGGAAAGCTGCTGATAGAGTCTAAAGGCCTAAGAACCAAAGAGTTTCCAATCTGATTCTCAAGGCCAAAAGCCTGGAGTGCTTAGGGTAGAAAATTAGTGTCCTCATGTAAGCAGTCAGAGAGCCAGTTAATTTTCCCTTCCTCAATCTTCTGTGTTCTATTCAGGCCCTTTATGGTTTGGATGACGCCTCCAAATTAAGAATTATAATGTCTTCCTAGGGGTGGTGTTGTGCAACCACCCTAAACCTAGCAGGTTCAGCATCAGTCCAAGCCCACTTGCTGCGTTAGGCATCGCCATATCCGCCGAAATCTATCGCACTCTGCCGCATTCTGCCATGCCTACCACGCCACACCACCGCTGCTGCTGCTTCTGCTTATAAACCCAATCTCTGAACCAGGTGTGCCCACTCACACAGGCCCAAACCCTACTCCAGGTACCCACCATCAGGCATGCGCATAGGCCCTCAGAGGTCCCTCATTGAGGGGAGGGTGGAAAAAACTGACAATTCTCTCGTTACCCTACAGGTGGACTCATTGTTATCAAAAATCTGTTTGAATCTCTAGTATGTTTGTCTTAAAAGTCTATGTTGTCTGTTACTAATACAGTCATATCAGCTTTGATTTGTATAGTGTTTGTATATCTTTTTGCATGTTTTTATTTTCAAGCTTGCAAAGTTTTGTAATTTTATGAACTACATGTAATTACATTTTATTGGTATGTTTGTTTGTTTTTCAGTTTGACAGTCTTCATCTGAATATTTAACCTACTTACATTTAATGTGAGTTCTAATATTGTTGAGTTTATATTGATCTTATAGTTGTTTTTCTTTGCTATTTGACCTGTTTGTTTTATGTATCTTTTTCTCTCCTTTTCTTCTTCTAGACAAGTCAAATGTTTTTTATTCTACTTTTCCTTCTGTTAAAAGGGCTGTAGACGCTTCGGGTGATTTATTTTTCACCAGATAGGGTCTACTCTTTTTCTGTTAAGCAGTAAGGATGGGCTAGTCATCTTAAACTAATTAGCTGATTTAAGGCTGGGTTATTGTTTGACAAGACTCAGTCTATCCCTAGTCACCCTTTTTCTATGGCATATCACTTCTGGACTTTGCACTGAGAGCCAAATGGCTCTTATCATTGATTGACTGCAGGCCATTTTTTTCTGGTCTTCAGAGGTTTTCAGGTTAAAATTTTAGCCAGTTAACTCTCAGAGGTTTCAGAGTTCAGAAAATGGCTTGATAAAACATTCTGTATGTTTGAGACCCCCAGTCTTCAGTTTTTCCTCTATTTCCAACTAATTACCAAAAGTTATGGTGGTTTCTCAGAACCCCAGAAATAGTCTTTTGCCAGGTACCAAGCCTGAATTCTCAGATACTAGCAATGTCCAGAATTGGCCACTGTCCCCTCCCAAACTGCAGCTGCTAGATGTTAAACAAAGATAACTAAGACCTATTTTCTCCCCTTACAAATGTACCTCCTACCCTTTTAAAAATCACAACACAAGAAGAAAATATCTTAAAGTATAGTGAATAGAGGAGAATGCTTATAGACAGAAATTTCTGGTCCAGAGCTCTAGCCAACATAGGTCTTGACCAGATCACACAACAAGTGGAGATCAGTATCTCCATATTTGTAATCCATTTGTAGTCTGTTTAGGAATGTTTGCTATAAGAAATTCACACTGCTAACATTTCCTCTTACCTTCTAGCCTGTCTCTTTTGAAAGACTGAATTTTTTCTCATGTCTCTTGAGAGAGAACTGATGCTAACTCCAGATGCCTTTGAATCTGAGATGATATGTCGGTAGGCCAGAATCTCTATACCTTTCTTCAATCTAGATGAGCCAGAGATTCAGATTGCAAGCATTAGGAGAGATAATAAAATAGTTTCTTAATCCTCAATCTCAATTTATTTACATTTTATGTCTGTTAGTATAAATTCTCTCGTTTTCTTCAAATTCTTTACACATATTTCTTTGTAAAATTATTTCTAAGTATTTCGGATTTTGGGGCATCAAGAATTGTTAGCGTCTAACTAATAATTAATAGTGTATACTAATGCTGTGAATTTTACCATTTTTTTCTATAGGACTCACAATATGTTACAATACTAATTAATTCTATTAGTTTTCCACTTTATTTCCTTTGCCTTTTCTAAATAGGTAGCATAAAATTGATAATACCAGTAAGAAATATTAGTAGCTGATATTGTACTTTTATTAAAATCAGTTATGTTTAAAATATATTGGTACAAATGATTTATTTATAGCAGGATCCAAACAAAAGCCATACATTGCATTTGGTGGGCATCTCTCGAATCTATAGCAGTTCCTCATCCTTTGCTCTTCATGATGTTTATTTATGGAATAAATTGGATCATTTTCCCTATAGAATTTCTTACTGTATTTGGCTGATTATATCCTCATGACATTATTTAATATGTTTCTCCATTTTCTGTATGTCTTGTAAACCAGTAATTACATCCAAAATCTTCACTGAATTCAGTTTCAAATATTTTTGGCAAGGTTACTTGATAGGTGGTGCTGTATACTTTTAACTGCATCACATTAGGAACAGTGTCATGTCTGGTTGTCCTAATAATGCTTAAATGGATCAGATGATGTCAGACTGATTCACTGAAAAGAATTACATCAACTTTTTACTGAATGCTTTTAAGTAATCTTTGATGGTAATTGCCAAGATCCATTACTTCATTAGGGGATATTAAAATGGTAATTTTCAGATTCTATTTTTCATCACATTTATTCATTGCTATTTTTTTACTAAAGAAAAAATACTTAACTGTTTGTTCTGACGCAGAAAGCTGAAACAATTGGTTCAATATTTAGAATGAGCAACTAGCAACTTCAAAATGGCAGTTTTTGATTTTTCATTTTTTGAGTGTTTGTGAAATTTGTGTGGTTTAATTCATTGTAATAATTTATTTTTATTCTTTTGAAATAATCAAAAACTCAAATGTTTTCAATTTATACCTGGCCACTTCCTGTAATAGTGAGTGAGGTGTGTGTGTGCACACCTGTTTTTTATTTATTTTATTTCATATTTGTGTTTTTAAGGATCTTTTTGCTTTCATTTTAAATTATAGTAAAACTTTGATCTTTATAATTTCTTTGGTTGGGAATTTACTAAGTATCTTTACTCCATTTTTATTTCGTAAATCTTCCTTATTTTGTCTGTTTTATCTGCCAGAGGTTAATGCTGATATGTATTAGAGGCTTTTATTGCATGTGTGTTTCTACCCAATTTCCCTTCTACATGTAATATCTTCAACTACATAATTTGATCTTATAATTTGCATATTATCTATTGTCAAAAATATATCTGAAGCCATTCAATTTTTAATACTGTGTGGGTAGTCATAAAATTGATGACATGTCTTTATTACAAATAAATATAAATAATGCTGTTTAAATAAGCTTCATTCTTATTTTAGGCATTTCTGCCTTGTATCCTTGTATTATTTGATGATAAAACTATTGGCACCTCTGCATATATTTTTCTTCACATTTGCCTATTTTACTGGTTTTTTTTTTCCCCACACTTAATATTTGTTTTAGGGTCTTTTCTTAAAAATAAGAAATTAGTTATTTCCTCTTTCCTCTCAATTCTTGAAAATTTAGGCTGGGATATAAATTCCATTATTATTGATTTTGTAATAGTACAATATAAATAATAGTTAAAATTAAAAATTAATATTGTAGTCCTGTGTAAAATAATCATTTAAATTTATATGCTTATCTTTAACTAACTTCACAGGATCCACAACTAATAGGAACCCTGAGACCGGCAGTCAAAGCATGTTACTGAGACTTCAAATTACCCTAAGAGATAAGGAAGATGGCCTTTTGTTAACAAGTCAGCTAATATAATTGAGAAGAATTTTGGAGTTTTCATACTTAGAATAGATTTTTTAAAGTATAACAAAATAACATGTAATGACAAAATAATATGTAATCTCCAATTTTCCTGTTTTGTCTTAAAATGATAATTCTAGATCTAGATTGGGTCTTACTGTTTTGAAACACCATATGTAGGGCTACCTTTCAAGTTTCAATGAAGGTAATTCTTTTGTGTGACTTATTTTTTAGTTTCTTTAATGATTTTAGATATTATAAGGTTTTCAACTTTATCATTCATAATTTAGTTATGAAGGTAATGAATGTTTACTTAAAAACAAATTCAAGCAATCCCAAAGCATATGACGTAAAAATTATTACTTTAGCTATTTCTTTACCTAGATTCTACTCTCCAAAGTAGCCAGTATTATAGGTGCCAAATAACATTGCTCTACCTTTAAAAGAAAAACTAATTTTTTAACTTTAAATAATTTAGTTCAAGGAAGAAACATATCTATTCTTTTATAAATAACAAGAATTAATTTTCAATAATTTTAACTTTTAGTAACTCTCAAAGCTAGCAATATTAATGAATGATAGTGAAAATGTTTATCAATACTGAAGTAACAAACCTTTTTTTATAACATTTTCTATTGTCTATTTTAAAGGGTAAACTACCCTTTAAAAATGTTGGTCTATATTTACAATAGATATAGCAAATTTCAATATTCATGTAAAGTCAATATATAACATTAATTGTTCTAGTTGTATTTAAAAATGAAAGTGTGCTTTATCAGTGGCATTTTATATGCTTTTCAGCTTAATGCAATCCTTTTAAGGCCATACATTCCAGTATCCAGATTTTAAAGTAGTTTGTATACACCCAACATGCAAGGCCATAACTTTAATCATTTCCTCACCAAAACTTCAATTATGAAAGCACTTTTTAATTATCCTGAAGCCCACATTTCTATTCTTAGTAAAAAGTCTGACTTTTACAGAGGCAGTGTACTCCTCTGTGGTGAAAATCAACTCACCACTTTACAGCCCCACCCAAGAAAAAGTCCTGTGAATTAAAAGCTACTAAATTAAGTGTGTATTTTTAACAACTTCAATTTTAAAGTCAATTTTGGCATGACAGTTGAAGACCTCTTTTTCAAAGTACAAAAATGTTATGTTGGCATTTTCAGAATGCAGTGTGTTTCAGGGTTGTCTCTAACAAAATTAAAATAGTGTCTTATACCATTTTTTTTTCCTAAAAGGAGTATATTTAATTGTCTTGCCCTATCACTTCTTTGGTTACTTAAAAAAGAAAATTCTGAAACAAGAAGGACAGTAGAAAAACAATTTGTATGTGAGGACAGCGCTGCAGGGTAGAGGGGGAAAGTTTAGGGACACAGGGTGGCAGGGAAAGCATAGAGCCAAAGCATAGCTGAGTTTAGCATTTTATGTGCAAATCAAAATTGGGAACACAAATCCAGAAAATAGGCAAAAAGTAAATGGCCGAATTGTGTTAGCTTATACTTTTTACTTCCCAGTAATGGAAAAATCTCTTTTCCAGTGAAAACAAATAGAATACAGAGTGATTTTACAGTATGCTTGCATAGTGTTAATGCTTATTAGAAATCCTAAACATCTAATACTATATAATACAGTCATTTAAGAAAAAAAATAATGTAAGCCTGATCCATGCAAGGTGCTGTACTTCTATTATGTCATAATGTAACTCCAATAATTTATTGACTCATGATCCACCTTAGGGAATATAGTATTCAAAATCTAAATTAAGGAAACATGACAGAAGCAATGGGCTCAGGCAACAGAGTTTTCCTTGCTTTCATTTGTGATAGAGGCTTGCCTTTCAGCTCAAGTTTCATGATGGGATTCTGGCCAATGAGGTGTAAAGGGGAAGCCGCTGGTGCCTCATGGTCTCCTGCCCGGGAGCTCTGGAAGTGCTGCTCTCCTCACTAAGGGTGCTAGAGCTGAAAGCCAGAAGGAACCTGGATCCTTGACCATGCCCTTGACCTCCATACTAGCTGTGAACTGCCAACTCTGGGACTTCTTGTGGCATGAAGTAAACTGTCCCTTGCTTAAATTGCCATTTCCTGGTGTTCTTGTCGTTCTGGCCTGCATGCATTACTAACTGACTCAGAGGAAAAACTCAACTTGGTAATAAACAAGATGGTAGTCTTCATATTCCAAACTCTGGTGGCCAGTCTCCAAGATGACCCACCTCCTGGATAAACTTGTGTAAGCACCCCTCCCATAGTCTGTCATGCTCAGTTTATTGACCAGTAGGATGTAGCAGAATTGAGGGTGTGTCACCTTTAAGGCTAGGTGATATCATGCTATGACTTCCGACTTGGGTTCTCTCTCTTGGATTACCGGCTTTGGGGAAGTCAGTGCCATGTTATGTGAGCAGTGTAGGGAGACTTAGTGAGGAACCTGCCCTTCCTCCAGCAGCCATGTGTATGAATTTGGAAGCTGACTTGCAGTCCCTGCAGATGACTGTGCCCTCATGAGAAACCTTGGGCTAGACTCCCCCAGATGAGGCCCTCCTAGATTTTTGATCGACAATGTGAGATAGCATATGTTTGTTGTTTTAAGTTGCCAAATTTTGGGGCAATTTGTTAACAATAGAAAACTAATACATAAATGGATCCATTCCATGTTTTAAACGGGTTGCTTAAAAATATCTGCTGATGTTGCCTACTCTATCAGTCAGTGTCCACGAGGATAATCAGATCTAATAGAGGGAATGTTGTACAGAAAAATAGTTGCAAACGTGTTGAAAGGCTTGGAGGAGCAAAATGGAATGAGTTTACTCAAGATGGGTAGCTGTTGGAAGTCACTCCCATACCGAGGAAAAGAGAAGCTGAAAGGGAGATACTGTTGTCCAAACCCCAGCATCACAGTGCTCCTGAGGCTGCAGGAACCCCACTGCAGCTGACCCATAGGAAGCTGAGGTGGGGGTTACAGCTCTCTCGATGTTACAGGAATCCTAGACCCAGAATTGCCGTCTGCTAAGTTGGGGCACCTGCCGCTGTCTCTGCTTCCAAACCATGTTGCCTAAGCAGGCATCCAATGGCTCAGGCTTGCTTGTTCTGTGGTCACCTTTGTCAGAGAAACCTCCAAAAGAAGAGGAATCCTCATTTTCAGCCTCTGCCAGTGTCTCCCATTCACAGGTTGTCTGAGAGACTGCTGGAAAGGGATTATGGAAAAGACTGGAGTTTGCAGACTTCTGGCTGCCTCCCTGCAGTTGTGGAAAAAGTGCACAATGATGGCAGCGTGGCCAAGGAGCAGACCAGTTTTTAAAATGTTCACCCTTCCTCTAAATGTTTTCCTTCCCCTAACATATTTTTCTTTTTTTAAAAAATAATATATATATTTTTTTATTGTTATTTATATCTTTTACATTTTGCATTCCCCTTGGGTAGCCCACCACCAATTCACCTGTGATCCATCTCCGTGGTCCCTTGTGTCCTTTTTTACTCCATTTTGTGCCCTTATCCTCCCTCAACATATTTTTCATGTCATTAAATATTCCCCCCAAATTAACAGCTATTTTTTGTTTTAATGTTCTGGTTGCTAAGTTTATTTACTATTTTTCTTAATTTTATTTTCCTCAATTTCTTTGAAGTTTTAGTGTGGAGGCTTATCTTACATGGGAGTTTCTAACCCCTCCCTCCAAACCTCCTTATCTATCAATATTTTGGCTGTCTCCACTAACCTGTCCTCCACCATCTTTAGCCTAGGTCTTTGTTGAAGATTTCGGTGCTTCTGTCCCTTGGTGACTGGAAATACTGGTCATCCATCATTGAACCGGCAAAGGGTTATGCTGACTTTGCATCAGCTTTAGGAACGAAGCTTGATCTGACAGCCCATACAAGTTAGGTGGCTTTAGGTCTTGTGTATTGCTGAAGGTTCGATAGCTTTGCTTTTGAATATGGCTATGACTTTTTTTATATTAAAAAAAAAGTTGTCATTGCTATATTTATAGTCTATAAAAGAGTGTAAGCACGAATACATAGTGCCATAGTAATGGTGAATCTGTCTTAATACACTTAGTTGATTTGCTTGGGTTTTCTAAGTAAATAATCTTATTACCCAAGAATAACAAGTACTGGAATCATCACTTAATCAGTACCCACCACATGGGCGGTGCATTCTGCCATGTGCTTTATTTACACATCAGGACCTGCAAGTGGGCATAGATTACTGGTATGTTTCAGTGGAGTCCTGGACATTGTCCTGCAGATTCTAAAGAATTAGCTAATTCCAGGGAATGCACATCTTTAACTGATAAGATTATTTTACAGCTCTGTAGGGGTATTTGTTCACTTGTGCAAAACCAATACAGTGCAAATTATTCCTGTTCATACCAGTGCAAGTGAAAATAGCTGGTAGATTATAAAGTTTTCTAAGTCAAATTCTCATTTGGGCAGGTCTTAACATTTTATTGGTTTTCTCAGTAATTAAGGAGCTGACATCTTTGCTGCAAGTCTATTTTACATTTGTATAAGAATCATGATATTCAATTTTTTGAAAATTATACTTTAGTATTCATGGTGTCGTCTCATTTTCACAACTGAGAGCTAGGTGTTATTTTCATTTAATGAATGAAGAAACTGAGACTGAGGTCAAATGATTTCTCAGTATCAGATTAAGTGGCCAAGCTGGGATTTAATGCCAAATTTTGCTCTTCCAGGTCTATGTTCTTATGTTCCATTGCCTTAGAAAAACTCCATTTACTGACAAAATGATTTTTCTCAAATATAAAGATCAACAAAACAATAATATTTGTTAGGTGTTCATAATGTGCCAAAGCCAAACTAAATGTTCGTATGGATTAGCTAATTTAATTAGCAGATAAGAAAACTATGGTTCAAAAACTCCAAGTTTTCCATAACTTTCTTGTTTTTCCCCTTCAGTACTTAGCATGAGCTGCACATTGGAATTTTCTGGAGAGCACCCCCCAAATCAGTTTATAACATTTTGTTTTCTTAGTTGGTACTTAAGTAGACAATCCTGCAATGCCTGTTTTGATTTTTCTGCTGTATCTTTGAAAGGGAACAAGGAGGCTGAGATCTGTGCTATTCTGAAGTTGATGGTCTAGAAATATTCTGGGTTTAAATAAAAAAATTTTAAAAATCAAGCTCAACTGAGGTCAAATCATAACAGGAGCATAGTTTATTGAGAAACCATCTTAGTGGTAAGTAAATGACTTTCACATTGACTCACTAAACCAGTAAGATCTGCTGTGTAGTGCCAAACAATAGCATAAAAGTCTGTACTTGCCAAGGCAATGTTCTCTTTCTGAGATTTAGAAAATGATTTGGATGGTCTATTAATTTTTTTTTTAATGAACTTCCTTATCCCTTTGCACACAAACACAGACTGGATGGCTTAACTATCCCAAAGTCATTTATAACCCTTCATTCTAACTTTTTTTTTTTTTTACATGCTGGCTTGAATATTAAAATCTTTACCTTTTCTGGCCTCCCCGGTGGCGCAGCGGTTGGGCGCTGCGCTGTGGAGCTGTCGGCGGCGGCAATGCGAGTTCAAGGCCCGGCCGGGGAGAATCCCACATGGCGTGGCAGACCTCTCCTGCCTCGCCCGCTGCTCCCCTCAGCAGTGTATTTCTGATCTGCCTGTTCTGCTCCCCGCTCTGTCTCTGGTGAAACCTCTCGCCGCCCCACGCCTCTGGCCTGTACCGCAGCTTGTATGTATAAATAAAAAAATAAATCTTAAAAAATAAATAAATAAATAAATAAAAATAAATAAAATCTTTACCTTTCCAACAATCAGTGGAAATACTAAGGTGCTATGTGACCCAATTCTAGCCAGTAAGATGTAAGTCATTGAATGAACCTTAAAACAGATTTTTTAAAAGGATAAACAAAGTTGCTCTGGCCCTGAATGAAATGGCCTGGAATGAGTCATGAGGTGTATAACAGCGTCACATGACCATGGGAGACAAGCCACGTGCGAAGAAAGGAGAAGCAGAAAAGAAGACTGACCCTGAGTTTTTGGTAACTTCCTGATGCTCAGGCACCGGTGCTCCAGCCTTACATAAAACATTTTATTACATAACAGGAAGTCCCTTAATAAAAAAAAAAAAAGGCACTTCTCCAAAGAAGAAAAACAAATGGCCAACAGATACATGAAAAAATGCTCAACATCACTTATAATCAAGGAAATGCAAATCAAAACCACTATGAGATACCACCTCACACCTGTGAGGATGGCACACATTAAAAATACAGGCAATAACAAATGCTGGAAAGGTTGTGGAGAAAAAGGAACTCTTCTACACTGCTGATGGGAATGTGAACTGGTCCAACCACTATGGAAGGCTGTATAGTGATTCCTCAGACTGCTAAACATGGAGCTTCCATACGACCCAGCAATCCTACTTTTGGGAATTTACCCAAAGGATACAAAAACACTAATCCAAAAGGATACATGCACCCGTATGTTCACTGCAGCACTGTTCACAATAGCAAAGGTATGGAAGCAACCCAGATGTCCAAAAATAGATGATTGGATCCAGAAGATGTGGTACATATACACAATGGAATACTATTCAGCATGGAAAGAAGATAAACACATG